>JAUCMS010000031.1:1046615-1058484 GCA_032357445.1 Enteromius radiatus | reverse complement strand
ACTGCTGATTACAGAACCGCTTTTACCGACAAAACGCGCAAACATATCGGCCGATCGCTATCGGTGCATCCCTATTACATACATAAGTCTTTTCAGAGTTTATTAAATTTTTCAGAACAAGCTCATAACAATAAACCATGCAGAATAAGACCAGCAACATTTATGAATAGATTATTCTTTAATGTTAACGTAACACACTGTTATTATAGAAGTTCGAAATCCCAAATCCTGTTATTGAGTTACTGCTATGTCATGTTTGTGCAGGTTTAATTTTGTGTCCACGTCGTCTCACGTCCATCTGATTAAGTTTGAGTTCTGGGAGATGAAGTACCGTCTCATGGCGTTTCTCATGCTGGCTGAGTCAAAGCTCAAATCCTGGATCATTAAATACGGCCGCCGGGACTCAGTGGAGCTGCTTTTGCAAAATTATATTGTACGTCCTCCAGCGTATTTAATACACTCTTTTAATCTGCTTTATAAAAACGTATTCGGCTGACATATTATGAAACATCTTCCTGTTACTGTCCTCTTTTACACTCAGGTGTTCATCGATGGTCATAAGTTTTTTGAGCAATATGAAACCACGTTCCAGACTCTGAAACAAGCTGCAGACTCCTATTTGAAATCTGGGGCTTCAGGTAAGATACATCGCACTATTATGCGTTATTCCCCTGAGGCTGGAGATTCATGCAGCTTTTTATAATCGTTCCCTGGCAGCGAATCTGAACTCGGCTGAAATGAGCCTATTGCTTTGTGATCAGGCAACCTCATTCTGTCACACGTTCTTGAAACACCATTAAGTGCTGTGTGATAATATTATGTCTTGTATTATATTTGACAAGCTCAATCTTATAGTATTCTCTGACATTGTGTGGTAGTATATAGATACTAAACATATACTTTGTGAAACCATAGAATGGATGAATGTCACTAATGAAATCTGGTCATATTTCACTCCAAAATCAAGAGGGGATGCATTTTGCATCATGCAATTATATTTTCTTGCATTGTCACATTATTTTCATGACAATAACGCACTTATGTCCCTGCCTATCTGGACAAGGTATTTTTATTTTATTTACTTTTGTTTTACAAAAAAAAGCATTATTGTATTATAAATATATACCACTGACAGTTTAGCACCAATTAATGAAGGTTTTAATTTAGTAAGGATACGTTTAATTGATCAAAAAGGTGAGTAAAGACATTCTTACAACATTTGCTTTTTATTTACTTTCGTTTGAATATCAAAGAATCCTGAAAAAAAAATGGATAGTACATATATATATCAATAATTTCTAAAAAATACTTTGCATCACATAAATGAATTACATTTTAATATATATATATTCATGAATTCATATAGAAAACAAAGGTGTCATGTCAAGTGTAGTAATATGGTTTAACTATTTCATATTCTAGGCAGTAAAATCCCCAAGAGAGGTGAGTTTAGAGGAACCCTGGTCCTCGGTAACATAGTGTCTGCCCTAATAGAATATATTATAATATATTTAAAATACGTTAATGCCATACTAAGTGTAGTTCAAATCTATTAACATTTACTGACAAATCACTTGAGAATTGAAACTTAAACTTCAATTAAACTTCAAGCCTAAAATGTGTTGTAGTGCCACTATTGATGAGGATTGTATGAATAATACTTTTTTTTTAAATGCAAGATATATTTGCAATAGTTCCACTTTAGCACAATCAAATATACTTCATTATATCTTTAGTGTGACTTTAGTACAGTTAATGAAATTAGGATTGATTTGTGTGTGTTGTGCAACTCAAAAAATCAGATTGAGTATTAGTTTTTTTAGTGTGTAAGACTCTTGTTATTCATAATTTGATTTGCCTTCAGCTGAGGAGGTCGAGGGGGTGAATAAGTTTCTGAGTGATGCCACAGCGCAGTGGAAGAACCTGTCAGTGGAGGTGAGAAGTGTCCGGAGCATGCTGGAGGAAGTCATCTGCAACTGGGAGAAATACAGCAGCACAGTGGCCAGCCTGCAGGCCTGGCTGGAGGACGCGGAGAAGATGCTCAACCAGTTGGAGAGCGACAAACGGGTGCGCTGAAAAGTTTGAGACTTTCGGATGAAATGCTGTCGAATGAAAACCGTTGTGTATAAACAACATGAATTCTCCTGCAGGAGTTTTTCCGGAACCTTCCGCACTGGATTCAGCAGCACATGGACATGAACGATGCTGGAAACTTTCTGATTGAGACGTGCGACGAGACTGTGTCTCGAGAACTGAAACAGCAGTTGCTTCTTCTCAACGGCAGGTGGAGAGAGCTGTTTGTCAAAGTCAAACATGTAAGACATGCTTATTCTACGCTACACGTCAGACATTACCACTTTCACTCAACACAGTCATAATTGAGTTTTTCCTGACTATTTTGCTCTTTCTGACCCTCATCTTCTGTACATTTTATTCTAAAATAACATCAATATGCATAATTCTGAAGATAACTTTTTTTCTTAGTATGCAAGAGCAGATGAAGTAGACAAACTGAGAAAAGATTATGATGATGGGATCGAAGCTTTAAAGGCATTTATTGACACGGCCAATGAGAGGATGAACACTCCAGTTCAAGTTTCATTTCTGAACATTCGGACATATCTACAAGACGTTGAGGTAATCAAGATGTTGACTTGTATTATTGCTGGCCAACGATTAATCACATCCAAAATAAAAGTTTTTGTGAACATAATAAATATAAACTGTACAGTACACACACATACATTATGTATATATAAAGACACACACACACACACAGTATATATTAATTATTTACATTTATATATTTATATTCATATAATTTCTTTAATATATAACTATATTTAATAAATAAAAATAACATAGTTTTCTTTAATATATACATAATAATTAGGCACAGCACACACACATATATTATGTACACAAAAATGTTTATTTTAATTGCGATTAATCACAATCAATCAAATGTATGTTATGTGCATCAAGGCTGCATTTATTTTTAATCCAAAATATATAGTGAAAACAATACTTTTTTAAAATGTTTTTTCAAATATTTTCATTTTGTATCATCTTCTGTCAGAAAAGTTGTGCAGCTTAATATTTTGTGGATATTGTGATCAATTTTTTTTATTAATAAAAAGTGCAAAAGAACAGCATTTATCTGAAATAGAAATATTTGTTACGTTATAAATGTCACATTTGATCAGTTTAATGCATACTTGCTGAATAAAATAATTTCTTAACAAAAAAAAAAAAACATACTTATTCTTGAATGGTAGAGTATGAAAAGCGGATATTGGTATATCAGCTAGAGATAAAACTATAAAACTAATTTCTTACAGGACATCAAGCACAAAGTGCCATCCATGGAGGCGGCGTACAAGACGGCCACACGTAACGCGCAGCAGCTGACCAAAGACCTCACTGAGGAGGAGATCGCACAGATGCTGGCTACCATGGCAGCCATCAAGGATGAGCTCAGCAAGGTGCCTGTCCTGCCTTTTCCCTCCTGAACGGCCACATTAAACCGTAATCACACCGCCTCACATTATGACCTCTATGTCTCCTTCAGATAAGAGAGAGAGCTCTGCCCCTGCTGAGGGACTCCCAGGCCATGCTGCCTCCATTAGAGGAGATGGAGAAACATATCACTGGGTTCTACCAGTCGCTGGAGAAGGCGAGCCGCATCACTTCCTCCCGGGACTCCGAGGCTCCAGGAGACTTCAAGCAGAAGTGTCAGGTGACTAAAGGACTATGGGTGGCGTGACATTGAGATTTTGATAATGCTAGCTCCATGAATGAGTGTTGATAACCATGGTTATTATAGTACTGAAACTAAAGATTACATGTTTGTTAATTTAATTAAAATGAACGTTAACTGGAAAAAAAAAAAAAAAAAAAAAAAAAAAAAAATATATATATATATATATATATATATATACAATTTCAGCCAAAGCATTCATTTAGGTTAACTTGATGCTTGGAAAAAAAACTGAAATACCAAATCATAATACAACAAATAAAATATTATATTAAATAAAAATAAAATAAATAATTAAAATTATTATCTTAAAATTATTTAAATTATGTAAACATATTAAGAACCTTAAAAAATACAAACATTTTAAATAGATAGTAAAGAGTAAAATAGAAACAATCTAATTCAAAATATATAAAAAAAACTATAATAGTATCTCAGTAAAACCGAAATTACACTGGCTAAAACTCTTCTGTGTAGTTCTAAATGTTTATTCAGGAGTCCAAAAATTTTAGGGAATTATAAAAATTGTCCAATAGTTTTGGTCCCAAAAAATTTTTGTGTGGACAGGCTTTAAGTTTGTATGGACAAACAATATTAAAAATGTTTTTGCCATTCATTCTCTCTCTCTTTGTATTTTCTCTGTTTACACACTCATCAGGAGCTGGTGACTTATCAGCAGAGCTGTAAAAAGTGTCTGTCAGTGATTGATAAAAACCATCAGATAATTCTGAAATCACTGGACACCAGCAAGACCCTCAAACACCTGGACACTTCACTGCTAGAGAGAAGAATCTCAGAGCTTCAAGCCTCTTCACAGGTGAGAGCCAGAAGAGCAGCCTCATGCAAGACTGAGAAATGTTCAAATCTATGACTGAAGATTGCAAACTATGGTATCTTGGTAAATCAAAGCAGAATTTGTGATCTCTTCTGAAACTTTAGCGCAAATACAGTCTAATCTGAGAATCCATTCGATCTTTAGAGGATTGATTATGAAAAAAATCCTATTTGTGTTTTTTGTTTTATAAATGCTCATTGTGCTGTATGTTTTATCTCCAAAAAGGGCATGGTGAAAGAAACCACAGAATGGAAGAGGCATGTGGAGGCGAACAGCAGCCTGATGAAGAGGTTTGAGGAGTCTCGTGTGGAGCTGGAGAAGGTTCTGAAAATAGCTCGCAGCTCCATGACTGAGAGAGGAAACCCAGAGGACCTTCTGAAAAAGCACACTGTGAGAAATGAAACCCGACCGTCTATTCTAGTGCTCGGCAAATAGGCCGAAAGCAGAGTTTGAACTTCATTCGCTCTCCAGATGGAAATGTGTTGAGAGAGAGATTTGAAAGCTGAAATGATTTCTATTGAATGTCCTGCAGGAGTTCTTCGGGCAGCTGGATCAGAGAGTGCTCAATGCCTTTCTGAAAGCCTGCGATGAACTCACAGATATACTACCAGAGCAAGAACAGCAGAATCTGCAGGAAACAGTCAGGAAACTACACAAACAGTGGAAGGTCAGGGAACACTTCCAGCATTACAGTCTCACCTCACTATAACAACCATTTTTCAACCAATTACAATTCATTTTTTAATTAATGTTTTGTTGTTGTTGTTGTTGTTGTTGTTATTAAAATATTTTCTTAGATTTTTATAATAGTAATTGAATTATAATAATCTTTTTTTATTGTTTTAACTGTTCATCTATATAAAACAGTTTTTAATTTATTTTGTTGCAGAACAGCAACAGTTACATAAGCACTTATACAATGATATAATAAATAAAATGTAAGAAAATAAATATATTAATGAATTTACATGTAAATACTTTCAAAATATATATTTTTAAGCAATTTAATTCTGTAATTGAATAAAAAAATTTTATTAAACGGTGCCCACAATATGAAAATGCATCTTTTCTGCAGGATGTCCAAACAGAGGTTCCCTCTCACCTGCTGCATCTGAAGGTGGAGCTGGAGAAGAGTCGTCTGATGACATCAGTGCAGGAGTGTCAGGCTGAACTGGCCCGTGAGAAACGCAGTCTGCCCAGCGTGGGCAGCGAGAGGTTAATCAAAGAGCACAGGGTGAGAGCCACCAGCATTACACCCTCTGTAAGCACTCTTTCTGTCCTCCGAAGTAGGGAATGCTTATACTGGATATTTTTATGAAGATGTTTTTTAAGGAAAAGGGTCCTCAGGCTCTTTGTGAGAAGCGGTTACAGCATATGGAGGAACTGTGCTTGAAGCTTCCGGAGAACGAACAAGCCCGGCAAACTTTAGAGAACGCCAGGACGGTGTTTGCAGAGGTCAAAGAGGACATAGACAGCACACATCAGAAACTAATGCAGCACCCGGACAAATGGAAGGAGTTTAACACCAGGTGAACCTTTGGTCCTATTATATTGCATATTGAATATTGCATTCTAATTCAAATATAAAATACGTCAACATGAAACGGCTTGGGATTCGTTTCAGCGATTCAGAGTCTTTTTTTGACTTTATACACGGTACACTTTCAGATTTAAAACTTTGCAGGATGTTTTTATTCACTTTTTTGTGTTTCCATTTGCTATTTTACCCATTGCATGAAAGGTAATTTTCAAAAATCTATAATAGGGGCACTTTAATATTGAGTAATATTTTTGCTATCGAATTAGAACACAATTTGATCTGAATTAGGCTGGATTATGACACAAATTTTAGCAACATCTACAGTTATTGAACTGAATTGAATCGATATTGAGTGGATTTGAGCTGATTTATTACACTGTTGTCTTCTGTAAAGCTGTTTATAGCTTAATTAAGCTAATTTCATTAACTTTGCACAATTATTGAACTAAACTGAATCAACATAGAACTGACTTAAACTGAATAATGACACTATTGCCTTCGGTCAAGCTACTTTATTGTTGAATTGTATTAGTTACTATTGAACTTTGTACACTATTGTCATATTTGAGCTGCTTTCAGCTGAAATTGTATTTGCTTCATAATTGATGATTAATAGTGCATTTGTACTGTTATTTTTTTGTGTATTACTGTTTTGAAACAACCTGTATTGTGCTACTGTATATAAATAAATGTGACTTAGCTATTGTGCTATGCGTTGCATGTAAAAATTAAAATTGATAGAAAATTGACAATATGCTGTGTGTTTTTGCAGGTTCTCTGAACTCTCTGCCTGGGTTACATCGAAGGAAAGTCAACTCAGACTTCTGCGAAACAGAGCTGGAGATCCCAGCAAGTTCGGACAGGTCAAATCCACCATCGAGGTGAGAAACAAAGATGGAGTGGGGAGAAACCAAATGTGACAGCTGCATGAAATCTTGATTGATCGCCCCCCTCGTGATTTGCAGAGTCTGAGAAACGACGCTGAACTGCAGGAGGGGAACGTGAGCTGGTTGAAGACGCGTTTGGCCGCTCTGATAGAGGTTTGCACAGAGAGTGATGCTCAGAGACAAGGAGCTGCTCTCAGCAAACTCTCCAATGACTTTAAGGGTCTCCTCACTTCCCTTTCTGAGGTAACATACTCTTTTATGAACCGTGAATCAACATCACCTGCAAAATGGGTAAATTCCAATGTAAATCAGCTGCTTGTTGATATCTACAGTATATATCAAGGATTAAAGCAAATTAAAAAATATACATTTTCTTTATTAGTATTTATTAAGTATACATTAAATATATATCATATAGATATTAATTGTATATAATAAATATTATATAATATATTAATAATATTTAATATTATATAAAATAATATACAATCATATATTTTATATTTTCTGTATATTTTGAAGCAGGAGGTGATATGTGATTTAACTAAGTTATGAGACTATATTGTATTTTTAGAGCTAATTTACAAGTTGTATTTGTTTCATAATTGCAGTATTTTGTCAAATTAATCCTGCTTTTTTAATATTATATATACAGTACCTGATGATCGAAATATAAGAATATTTCAATGTAAATCAGCTGTTAGTTGCTATGTATAAAGTAAATTAGTCCATCAGTTATTACATTCTGAGTATTAAGCAACTCTTTTGATGAGATTATGTAATTTCTTTTAACAAATTAGAATTAAACTGGCTGTTTTTAGCTGCTGTGTCTTGTTTTGAAAGTCTTTCCTGATGCAGTTTTTAATCACAGATTGTATGTGTGTGTTGTGATAGTCAGAGAAGGTCGTGCTGGCGGTGAGCGACTGTGTACAGTTCAGAGAGGAGGTGAAAACTACACTGGAGGAGTTGACCCAGGGTCAGCAGGAGCTGCAGTCAGACACCAGTAAGATTCTGGACTCTGAGTCCATCAGAGAAGCCCAACAACTGCTGCTGCTTCATCAGGTGCCACTCTCACTGAATGAATTGCAACCCCCATATATCATAGATAGCTAAAAATATTTGTATCTAACGTGCATGTGCTTTCCTAATGTGCAGCAACAACTTAAGCGACTCCGCCTGAAGAGGAAAGAAATGCAAGAGCAGATAAACCGTGGGAAGCAGCTGCAAGTAGAGGAGGGTCTGGAGGAGAGCTTACAGGAAGACCTGCAGAAACTTGAGGTTACCCTGAGCAAAATGGACCAAAGCACAGAGTCACAGGAAAAGAACCTGGAGGTGAGGATGGTTAAGTCAAGTCAAATATAATAATGTAATTATGTATTTTACTTGTTATGTATATGGCACAGAAACTGGAGGTGATGATGGTTGAGACAAATAAAATAAAATTAAATTAAATAATTATACATTTTAGATATGATCTATATGTTATTGAACCTGGAGGTGAGAAATTTTACGTCAAATTAAATTTAATTTAATAGATTAAATTTGATACACAAACATACTGTATGTGTATGTAATAAATATACACAGTACACACACACATATTATGTAATCCAAAACTTTTATTTTGGATGCAATTATTCACGATTAATCGTTTGACAGCACTATATATAGTACATTAATGTATTTATATTGTTATATTTTATATTATATTATATATAAATACATTTAATATATATATAAACAAAATATTTGTCTTAAATATATAAATGCATTAGTTATTTTATTTATATAAACATAATAAATATACACAGTAGAAACTCATATATTATGTAAACAGGGTGATTAATTGTGATTAAATGTTTGACATCACTACATATATATATATATATATATATGTTTCTTTTTATTAAGCAGATCAATTATTTTCTGACTTTGAAACAATGTCGATCTCTGTTGTCAGGTGACTTTAGCTGCATGGCAGGAGTTTGATGGTCAGCAGGCAGCAGTGAGGGAGTTTGTGGGTAAAGTGCGATCGGTCATGGAGCGAGAGATGAACTTCAGCAGTCCAGACAGTCTCAGCACAGAGCTGGAGCAGACCAAGGTGAGAATAACACTTGATCTCCAAAGGCTCAGTGTAATGAATCACCTTTAATTAAACATGAGCATCTTCATTTTGAAAACAGAAGAGCTGTGCAAGCATTTACAACCAAAATCCTCATTAGAAAATCTTCTCTGGCCATAGACTGAATGAGCCTCATTACCAGCTATTGTAAAATAACCAATATACGCTCAACTGTAAACAGCCTACAGGCTAATGAGCTACAGGCTTTTGTTTTGAAATTGCTTGTAATCATTTGGTTTATTCTGCCTCACATAAACAAAACAGTACCACAGACATTTTCACTTCTTCTGTTGCTCTTGTTCCTGCAGGAGCTCCTGAAACAGTGTGAAACAGAGGTCAGACAGGTGGACACACTTCTCAAGAGGACCGCAGAGATCCAGTTGGGCCCCAAAAATCAGTCTCTCCTCAAGGATCAAGCCCGTGCTCTGAGTGACCAAGTCGACAAAGTGGAGACTGGACTCAAGCGAGAGTAATACCCTACTTTATTTTAATAGATTTTACACTAAGATTATTAAGACAAATGTATTAAACTTAATCTGTGAATTCATTATGAATCAATAAGGCCATTTTTTATTACTGTATCATTTTTCAGTGTGAAGACTTTGGAGGGGATGAAAGATCAGTGGGGTACTTTTGGGAGTGAGTTTGAAGAATTTTCCACATGGATAACAGAGAGAGAAAGAGAAATGGATGCCTTGAAAACCTCCAGCAAACCTTTGGATCAGCAGATCTGTACCATAAAGGTGTGAAAATTATTATTTCATTAAAATGAAATGTAATTTGAAATGTATGAAATGGCTATTACTCTATAAAAAGTACATAATTTATTTAATTAAAAATGTTCTATATATTTGACATCATTATTTTTTGTAGAAGCCGGGTTGTATATGATAATTTTATTAATATAAATTATTATAAATTGATTAAATTAATGTTGGACATTTTTTGTTTTTAGTAGTGCTGTCAAACAATTAATTGCGATATATTAAATATATTTATATATGATATAATGAATATAAATGTGTACATGTTTTTTTATCAAAATATATGCTGTATGTGTGTGTCTATATATATATATATATATATATATATGTATGTATGTATATAATGTAAACACATATATTATGTAAACAAAAACTTTTATTTTGCATGTGATTTAATCATTTGACAATTTTGTTTTTCTATTTTTGTTTATATCTCTCATGTTTATAATTGCATTTCTTTGAATAATTGCATTATAATTGCATTTCTATTTTGAAATGAATTCATTTAGTTAATGTGTTAACGCCGGGTGTGGTCCTTCATTCATAAACTGAAAAACTCATATTACACTTATTATATTTTTTATTCTTTATTAAATAATAAACATTTTACTATATGACGATCCAGCTGACATTTCAGTATTTCATCTCTTATGGTGAGCAGACAATCAGAGAAGGTCTGCAGGCGAGGTCACAGGTCCTGTCCAACCTGGAGGAGAAATCTCAAGCGCTGGTCCAGTTTGTGTCATCTGGCGAATCTGCACGAATCAAATCCCGTCTTACACAGATTGGCAGATACTGGGAGGAGCTTAAGGAGAGTGTGGAGCATCTGAATGGACAATTAGAAGAAAGCTCCTCCCACCAGACGAAGTTCAACGCCAACCTTCAACAGGTACGTTAGAACATGCTCTTTGCTGCAATATTATCAAAGTCTTTATGTATGTTGTCTCATGACATCGCATTCTTTTAAAAGGTACAATCAGAGGTTGAAGACGTCCAGAAGAAACTTGACAGCCCTGTCACCTCCTGCATGTCTTCATCCGAGACCTACAAAACTCTACAGAGTCACATGGTATGAAAAAACCACGATCGTTTCTCATTTTTTCGCACCGGATCAGCCGGAATAAGTGATTGGTTTGGTTTTCAGGATATGTTCCAGTCCCTGGAGAAGCTGAAGGCCTCCCTGCTGTCCCTATCTGCTGGTGCCCGCAGGCTCAGCGAGAGAGAGAAGGCCGAGAGAGCCATGGCAGCCCTGCAGCAAACTTATGAGCAGTGTTTAAAACAGGCCAAGGAAAAACAGAACCAAATGGAGAGCCTTATGTCACACTGGCAAAAGTATGTTTGCTGTCTAATCTTAAACTGAAGAATAAATATTATATTGTTAGAGATATTTATTTAAATCTCTTGATTATTTGGTCTATTTCAGGTATGAGAAGGACTGCTCTGCCCTGCAGTCATGCCTGGAGAGATGTGAATCCATATCCAGCCCTGACTCTCAGTTCCTCGCGGTGGACAAATTAAAGCTGGATGGAGAACTGCTGGAGCTGAAAGTAATACATTAAATAAAGCATTCACAATGCATTTTATTTCCATAATGTGACATATTTGCATGTTAAATAGAATATTAAGCTGTAAAAAATGAATGACAGACGTAGTTTTATTTATTTTATCCATTTGAATTGAACTGAATTGTGAAAAGCAGGCCATAACAGTGGTTAACGCTATTATTTATCTCTTCATGTAAAAGCGACATTTAATATTAAAAGTAACTACACTGCTCACAAAAATTAAAGGAACACTTTTTTTTTGGGCCTGGGATGAAATCAACTAAACCTGTCTGATAATTTTCTGGTTGATTAAGCAACTGAGGGCATTGTTAATAACTTTCAGCTGTATTGGTGTTCATGGACTTAACGACAGGTGCACTACAGTGGCAACAATTACAAAACCCTCAAAACAGGACT
>JAUCMS010000031.1:1017041-1027054 GCA_032357445.1 Enteromius radiatus | reverse complement strand
ACAGTATGTTATGTCCATGTACTGAACTGTTATTATTCAACCATGCCAAGGTCAATTCAGTTTTCCATTCTATGGCATTATTACATTATTCAGCAAGGACACATTTAATTAATCAATAAAGTGACAGTAAAGACTTCTATTTCAAAAATTCTGTTTCAAATAAGTGCTGTGGAAAAGAATACTGTATCACGGTTTCCACAAAAATAATAATCAGCTGAACTGCTATTAAAATTTATAATCAGCAATGCTTCTTGAGCACCAAATTGGCATATGTTACACTATACTACAAAACCAGCCATAAGGGTCAATTTGAAAATGATACATCATTTGAAAGCCGAATAAGCTTTCCATTAATGTATGGTTTGTTAGGATAGGACAATATTTGGCCAAGAGACAACTATTTGAAAATCTAGAATCTGTTATTAATATATTTCAAAATATCTTTATGGAACATGATCTTTACTTAATATCATATCTTAAAATCTGTCATTTTGACTACAAAATTGCTACAAATATACCAGTGCTACTTATGACTGGTTTTGTGGTCCAGGGTCACATATTAGAATGACTTCTGAAGGTTCGCGTGCCTAAGAAGCTTTTTATGTAATGTCTCAGGCTCTGCAAGGTGACATGGAGCTGGGTCACACCTTCCTGAAAACCATGCGTGAAAAGACGGATCGTGCTATGATGTTCCTGGAGGAACCTGAGGCAGAGCAGCTCAAGGAAGAAGTCAACTCCCAACTTTCCCAGCTGGAAGCACTGATCAGAGGTCTGCGGTCAGAACTCAGTGCCACAGAGAAATCAATACAGCTTTCCAAAGACTTCCTGGACAAATACAAGACTCAAACACAATGGCTTACAGAGACGAAATCACTGCTGGCGAGTCCAGTGGAGCCAAAAGCCGAACTTTATCAAAAGAAGGCCCAGCTAGCCAAATACAAGGTGAGCAAAACACTTATTTTTTGGTGAGTAAAGATACGTGCACTGGATTTGTTATGAGGATGACAAATGCAAGCATATTCAGAGAGTCATGTAAAGCCATTTCATTATATGTCAAATGCTTTCTTTGTCCCGTTCTAGACAATCCAGCAGACCGTCCAATCCCATGAGTCAGCAGTCAAATCAGTTATAGAGAAGGGAGATGCACTTCTTGAAACAATCCGTGACCCGTCTATTAGCGAGAACATCAGCAAGCTGAAAGCTGACTATCAGGAACTATACAGTGATTCCAAGGTACTGTCATGCAAAAAAGGTCTCGGCTACCTGGATTCCATGCATTATTGCTGATCTAATATTGTTCTGTTGTAGGTCCATGTTCAGAGTTTGACGGAGAGCGTTAGGGAGCATGAAGACTATAACAGTGAACTACAAGAAGTCGAAAAATGGTTGTTACAGATGTCTAGCAGACTGGTCACCTCTGATTCCATGCAAAGTGGCAATCTAGATACAGCCACACAACAACTAGCTAGACACAAGGTGTGTGCACTGTTATTATTGCTGTTATAGCATCCAAATATCAAATGAACAATAGCTTTACAGTAACTTGCAATCGATTTACTTGTAGCATTGACATAAATGTTTATTGTAACACCTTACTATTTGTGCGTCTTTACACTTTTAAATATTTATGCACACATTTTTGTGAAAGTTACTGACTTTTCTTAGCTTCATTTTTGTCAATTCTATTTCTATATCATTTAACATGATTTGACCTGTTTCTTCTCAGGCAATAATGGAGGAGATAGCTGGTTTTGAGGAGCGCTTGACCAGCCTGAAGGACAAAGGCGATCATCTCACAAGTAGATGCACAGAGCAAGTCCAGGCAAAGATTAGTCAGCAGATCCAGGCACACCAGCAGGGAACCAGAGACAGTTATTCGGCTATTTGCAGCACAGCTCAGCGTGTGAGCACTCCTGATAATAAAAGATCAGAAATATCCTCGTATTATTTCGGTCTAATGTTTAACATTTGGCCCGTCAGGTGTATCAGAGTCTGGACCGTGAGCTCCAGAAGCACGTCAGCCATCAGGACACCCTGCAGCAGTGTCAGACGTGGCTGTCCACTGTTAAAGAAGAGATCCAGCTGCAGGCGCAGACTCCCTATGGCCTCCAAGAGGCTCTGAAACAGGTAGATGCCACAGAGCTGCAAAATTATTCAATGCTAATACAAACCAGACAACCCTTTTTTAGTTACATTTATGTAGTTACTGTACAGTTTAGTTACATTTTGACTGCTTATCCACAGGTGAAGCACTTTAGGGCTCTCCAGGAGCAGGCCAGCACATATCTGGACCTGGTTTGTTCAGTGTGTGATTTATCGGATGAGTCTGTGAGAGCCACAGCTGCCAAAATACAGGAAACCAAAACGATGGTGAGTTTGATTGCACAGAATCAACTGTCACCACTAAGGGATAAGAAATATGTATAATGTGATCGATATTGTCAATTCTACAGATTGAGGAGAGGATGACCACTTCTCAAGAGCTGTCAGATAGCTGGAGGGAGATTAAAGAGCAGAAACAAGAGCTCTCAACACTTTTCCAAGATATGGAACAGCAATTGCAAAGTCTATCCAGGAGACCTGCTGAGTTGGAGCCCAAGATTGCTCAAAACATGCTTGATCAAGCCAAAGTAAATCTTATATAACATTTTATATATATATAATAAAAAGTTATATATATATATATATATATATATATATACAATGTAGAATTACATTTACATACATTTAACTTCTTTTACTTCTTAATTTGACGTACTTTGGCAGTATTGTAGGGTTGGAATTTAGTTTTTATTTTATTGAATTATGCAAAGTAGGCTTTGATTTTGTTGTTTTATATTATTTTTCACATGCTCTGTCATTGATTACATAAGCAGGAAGGGGAAAAAAGCTAAATATTTCAAGTGAGGAGATAGTTATTACATTATTACATTTTGATGATAGATTATGAAAACAGAGCTTTGTATTTTTAGAATAACGTGCGCCAATGAGTTGTTCACAATAGGACAAGGGTGATTTATTTATAACATAAAAGAGCAGGTTTTTTTTTTTTTATTTCTCATGTTGTTTCTTTTTATACACTTGGCTTATTTTCTGTGCTCATGTTTCCTTTAGGAATTTGGCCAGCAGCTTCAAAGCAGACAAAGCACTTTGACTAAGATGACAGAGCTTGTGAGTAAGCTGACAGAAGGGCAGGAGTCTCCTGAGCATACAGAGATTGGACGACTGAGCCATGCATGGCTGGAGCTGTGCCATCAGGCCAACAATCTGCAGGCTCAGAGAGAAGAAGATCTGCAGAGAACTAAAGAGTATCATGACTGCATCAGTGCCATGGAAGCCCTCTTTGAACAGGTGTCCAAGGAATGGGACAACCTGGCCAGGTAAAACTATTATTTAGGATTTAGTGTAAATGTCACTTTTAATTAGTGCTGCACCATAAGTGTAATTTGAGACTTCTGGGAGTTACATTATTATTTGATGATCTTGCAGAACTGATGCTGAGAGTTCATCTGATCATTTGTTGGCTCTTCGGAAACTCTCGGTTGTTCTTAAAGAAAAGAAAAGCCCACTTGAGGATCTCAAAGAGCAGAAGCAAAAAGTAATGTACCACTTAAACTTGGATGATAAAGAGTTGGTGAAGGAGCAGATTGGCCACTTTGAGCAGCGTTGGGCGCATCTAGAGAGTCTCATAGAGAGGAAGATACAAGACTCCATTGTAACCCTTGAAGACATGGGCCAAGTTGAAGCTCGTTTGAGAGAAGCTCGTGAATGGGCTGAGGAGCAGCAGCCTGCTCTATCCGAAGCCATGAAAATGAGTCCTCCACCTGAATTAGCTCAGAGTTTCCTTTTCGACCATCTAAGCATATGCAGTGAGCTGGAAGCCAAGCAGCTTCTTTTGGCTCAAGCTATGAGTGATGCAGATAGGGTTTTGGCACACCTGGGGCTTAACGAAAGGCAAAGACTGCAACAGCTCATTTCAGAAACTCAAGCAGAGGTAGAGTCCTTGAGCGTCAAAGTTGCTCAACGAAGGAAGCACCTGAGCAAAGCCTTTACTGAGAGAACACAGTTCCTGTTGGCTGTAAATCAAGCTATCACTTGGGTCCAACAAAATGAAAAGAAAGCACAAGCAGAGGAGTACATAGCTCTTCTACCTGATGACCTGTCTAAGCAGGTGAGGACTTGCAGGAACATTCAGAGCAGCTTGAGAGCCTACCAGAGTGAGCTGACCTCCCTGTGGTCCCAAGGCAGGGATCTGATGAAAGACGCTGCCGAAGAAGAGAAATCAGAGATGCTCAGCAAACTCCAAGAGCTGCAGAATATCTTTGAAGTTTCCCTACAGAAGTGTAGCCAGAGGCTACAGGAGCTGGAAAAAGTGTTGGTGACCAGGAAGTACTTCAAGGCAGATCTCGAAAAGATATGCCAGTGGTTGAAGCAAGCCGATATTGTGACCTTCCCTGAGATAAACCTCATGAATGGAGATGCAGAATTAAGTTCTCAGCTTACAAAATACCAACAAATATTGGATCAAGCCATGGAATATGAGAACCTCCTGCTAACTGTGCAAAGAACAGGTCAAGAAATACTGCCCACTCTGAACGAAGTGGACCATTGCTATCTAGATGAGAAATTGATTGCTCTTCCACAACAGTACAATAATATTTTGGGACTAGCCAAGGAGAAACAAGAGAAAATACAACAAGCCATTCTTGCCAGACAGGAATATGCCTCCTTTATTGATGTGACCCACAAAGCACTTAAAGAACTTGAGGAACAATTCCACAGCTTGGGGACGCAGTCTGTAGGCATCAAGACTGAGGAGGTTGTCAGTCTTCAGGCTGATTATAAAGCCCTCCTAGAGGAGCTGACCAATCTTGGACAAGCTGTCAGTGAGCTTAATCAGAAGAAAGAGGGATTTCGTAGCACTGGCCAACCTTGGAGACCTGAAGAAATGACCCAACTGGTTAGCCTTTACAATGGTCTCAAAAGATTGATTGAGCAGAAGGTAGAACATCTTGACGATACTCTGGAATCTTTCGAGGACCATCAAGCCATGGCTATGCAGGTTGATTCTGAGCTGAAGGCCACCAAAGAGCAACTGGTGAAAGTCAATGCAGAGACGCAGTCAGCTGAGGAGAGATTGAAAAACTATCATGCCCTGGCCGCTAGTCTTCAAGGTGCCAGCTCCCACCTCACTCGGCTCATGGAGCAGATGGATAACCTGGCACCCCACATGGATTCCGCTGCACACGAGGCATCAAAGCAGAGAGTAACCTCTTGGCAAGAAGAGCTTCAGTCCTTACAGTCAGCTGTTGGGGAATTAATTGTGGAGTGTGAGAACAGGTTTGTGCAGAGTAAAGACTTTGAGACTGAAGTCAATCGGACCTTAACTTGGCTCCAGCAAATCAAAGATGAACTTGGCTCTGAGGTGGTGGTAGATGTCAAGGTTGAGAAGGTCCAGGAGGAAATTCGAAAGCAACAGATTATGCAAGAGGAAGTTCAGTCGAGGCTTAGGATAGTGGCGGCTCTGAGCACCAGAGAGAAGCAGAAGTACACCAGTGCCAATGAGCTCGTCCCCCCTCATGTGGACTCAAGTCTACAAGAAATGGCCAAGCTTGAGGCCGATGTTCAACGTGCCCTCAGCTCCAAACAGGCAAGTTCTAATCCTAAACTATAAATAGAACCAAGACTACTAGTTAATGCACAAAATCCTGCATAAATGGTCAACAAAATCCCCCAAGATGGAATGCCATTGAGCCTACCCAAGCCAGCAAGACTTCCTTAGTTAACCCTTAGCTAACTTACTAATGAATCCAATTGTTTCTCCTGTAGATAACGCTAGAGCAAGCTCTCGCCTTGTGCCAGAAGTATCACTCCAGGATGCAAACAGCTTGTGAGTGGCTGGAGGACGCTGTAGGATTCTTGCAGCAGGCCAGTCTTGGGGTGGATGTGGAGAACTATGAGGAGTGTCTGAGGCAGCAGGAAGACATCATGGCCACTGAACAGGAGTTCCTGGGTGTTCTCGAGGAGCTGGATTCATTGTCACCTCAACTTGAAAACCTGGTCAACCCTACAGCCAAGGAGCAGCTTCGACTTAGTGTGGAGTCTGCACAGCAGAGAGGTGTGGAGGTCAGAGACCAGCTTCAGTGCCACCAAGACATCTTAAACAGGTACAGTTTAGCACAGAACACAATTTTCCAGAACATTTGAGCTCTTAGATCTATTAAGGGTAAATTTACCCATGTTGTATTTTAATAAAGACCAATGTTGTAGTTGGATGTAGGTCTGAATTATAATCACATAATAATGTGACCTTTTTTTTAGTTGTGTTACCCAGTGGAATTCATATCAGGAGGCCAGACAGACAGTCATTGAGCTGATGAATGAGGCAGAGAAGAAGCTAACTGAGTTTTCCACAGCCAAGGCTGCAACAAACCAGGAAGCTGAAGAGAAACTCCGTAGTCATAAGGTAAGCCACATGCAGAATTGACTCTCTTTCTTGAGAAAGTTAACTTATTCAATAATAAACCGATAAACCAATCAAAATGTCTTCATCTTTGGCCTCTAGTCATTGGTATCCATGGTAAACAGTTTCCAAGAAAAGCTAACTGGTCTGGAAGAGCAAGCCTCCCAGTTAGAGCTGGTTGGAAGTGATGCCAGTAAAGCCACCATTAGTCGATCCATGACCACGGTGTGGCAGCGCTGGACCAGGTTGCGCAGTGTAGCACGAGGCCAAGAAAGGGTACTGGAGGATACGGCCCACGAATGGAGAACTTTCAGGGAAAAGGTACAGTTTCACTGTTGGCCAAATATTCCGGGACTGCTCATGTGATGATATGATGTTCTGCCCCTACTCAAATTAATGAAATGCAATGCTTTAAATGGTTTGAAATGATATTGCATTGCATTGCTCAGATGATGAAGGTGAGAGCTGTAACAGAAGAACTGCAGGGCCGTGTTCCTGATTGCACTGCTGAGAAAGCATCCAAAGCCACACTGCAATCACATCTGGACCAGTACGAGCTGGTGGGTCAGGACCTGGAGAGGGAGCTGTCTTCTCTAACCCTCTTACGACAGTACGCTCTCAGCCTGCTACACGGTGTGGAGGTGTCCGTGCCAACAGCTGATCATGAGCATTTGCCAAGTCTGAAGGACATCAAAGCCGTGCAAGATCAGCTAGAAATGTATGTAATCGTTCTCCAATCTAGTACAAACCAATAATAATTTAATTCACCAAAATACTATAAGTTACAATACAAGGAATGCTATTTAGTACTCGTCACAGAAAATAGTACACTGTTTTTAAAGAAACAATGTACATTATCAGTATGATCACACATGCATATAGTAACCAAAGTACTTGCAATTAGCAAAGACTGAATACTATCCAGTTTAATGTGTAGGTTTGCTTTTCATATTGGCCTAACCAGGCTGACTCTGCATGCCAAATATGGATTGAATGCTAATCTGTTTCTGCTGTGTTTTCTTGTAGTCTCCTGCAGAAAGCCCGGGCAGGAAAGGCTCGGGTTCAGCAGGAACTGTCAGACAGGGAAGGTGTGGAGAGAGGGCTGAGTCTTGTCAAAAGCTGGATCCAGGACTCTAGGGAGCTTCTGCTGAATCCCACGTCTGATCTGGACATTCTGACACAAGAACTGGAGGTGAAAAGAATATGTGCATTCTGCAACCAACAATATTTGTTTGAAAACTTTAGCATACTATACTGTTGTAATTATATTGAAATGAGTTGAAATAAAGTTAAGCACATGGTGTGCAGTATTTCTTGTATACTACACATTTAGCTAATATAGTGTGTCATCCTGGTATTGCATGCATATAGAAAATGTGCATATTGAGCATACTATAACAGCATCATATATAAATAGAATGGTTGTATAATTTTGATTGTCTTAATTATATTGTATCATTGGGAAGGTGATGCATGGAGAGCTGATCACTCATCGCCAGAATGTGGACAAACTCGCAGAACAGCAACAAAGTAAATACCTGGACCTGTACACTATTTTACCGTCTGAGATCTCAATGCAACTTGCTGAAGTGTCCCTGGCACTGGGATCCATTGAAGACCAGGTACATAATTACCCTTTTCATTGTTTTTATTTTATATTAATTGGGAGCTTCTCATTAATTCGTAGGAGACATATATTTTTAGTTTCAACTAAAGCCTTATGCAACATATAAATAATGAATCGTATCTTTAGGTTCAAGCTAAGGAGAGAGACATCCAGAAGACCAGAGTTATCAAAGAGGAGTTCAACTCCAGAATTCATGATGTGTCTGAAAAATTAAAGGCTGTTTCTACCTCCCTAAAGGAAAAGGCCACTGATACTGATCAGGCCAAAGATGAAGCCAGAGTATGTGTTGCATCCCAATAATATTAAAAGTGATAATATACATATATTTTTTTTTGTAAACAAATTCCCCTCTTTTGAATGAACATAAAGTACTTTGACTGTATTCCTAGCGTCTCTGTGATGAACTTGACGGCTGTGGACGAAATCTCGCTGAGCTAGAAGCTGCAGTGCAGGACTTTGGTCGCCGTAACCCTCTGATAGCCAGACAGCTGGCTGATGCAATAGCTAAATTACGAGAGATCCATCATCATACTCTTCGACTGGCTGAATATAAGACAATATGGCTGAAGAAGGTAGGAAGATATGTTATATTGCGATTAAAAACAAAATGAATATTCTGCTAATAGAAAAAGAAGTAATCTCAGTCAAACTGAACATGTCGCATTTTCAGATATTGCATGTGATGTGTTGTCTTTTTTCTTAAGGCTGATGCACATCTAGATGAGTACAATGAGATGTTTGAGTTCATAGTGAAGTGGACAGACAGAGCCAGGAGCCTGGTGAAGGCCAACATCATCTGGAACTCCTCCTCACATCTGCAAGAGCAGATCAGGATGTATCAGGTGAACCACAACACAGAGAAGATGCGTAGACCCCAATTCTACAGATTTTCGTAAAATAACGCAAAAGCTGTGATTTTGACCTTGCAGTCTGTTCTGCGTGAGTCGCGTGAGCTCCACGGTGACCTGGAGGCCATGCATGAGAAGGTGGAGATACTGTCTGAGACACTGCAGGTGGAGGCAATGGGACAGCAGGTGTCAGAACTGAGTCGCCACACTGAAGAGCTGGAGCAGAGCATTAGGTCACGACTGCAGAGTCTGCAAGATGCAGCGAAGGTTTGAATTTTTTAATCTTATATCCTGATAACTACACTATTCCAACTCTGTTTTTGGCATGAAGATGGTCTTGGCATGGCAATAACTATCTAGCTGTTAACTGCACTGAAAACTTTTTCTCTAGCTCAGTGTTTTTTTTTATTTTGTTTTAGGATATGGAGAGGTTTGAGAGCGAAGTGAAGACCCTGCATGTGTCACTGGAGCAGGTTCAGGCCACTCTCACATCTCCTGAACTGGCCCGACTGAGTCTGAAAGAACAACTGACACAGAGACAGGTACATTTATCTCCCTTGATAATCGAGAAGCATTTCTTTTCCTCTAAAAACAGAATCTACAAGATAAATATAGTTCCCATAACTCCATGCACAACACACTTCACTTCGTGTTAGATGTTAGAAACCAGGAAACTTAAAGGAATAGTTGACCCAAAAGTATACTCACCCTCAGATCATCCAAGACAGATGAGTGTGCTTCTTCAATGGAAAAAAAGTTTGGGAAATATTAAGGATTAAATCACTTGCTTATCAATTGCATTAATTGATGGACTGGATTATTGTTGTTTTTATCAGCTGTTTAGTCTCTCATTCTGACGGCACCCATTCACTGCAGAGGATTCATTGCTGAGCAAGTGATGTAATGCAAAAATGTTATTCCTTTTGAGTATCCATAAAGTAAACATAATTTGAAGTATAGTCTTCTGGGTAAATAACTCTTTGGCTGTAGTGTATCTGGTTAAAGGGGTCATACAAGGCCAATTTTCCACAAGCTAATATGATTCTTTAGGGTCTTAATGGAAAGTTTGTAATAT
>JAUCMS010000031.1:1003788-1016941 GCA_032357445.1 Enteromius radiatus | reverse complement strand
AAAGCTACTGGTGGATCTTTATAATTGTAGGGTGGTTATGTACACACACTCCCAACACACATGTCAGTCCAAACAGCTTGAAAAAGTGCATGTACCAACGTATGACCCCTTTAAATATCTGGACTGGTAACAGAAAGGTTCTTCTGATTAATTATTGAGTGCTTCCTGTCAACTTGTTTTTGCTACATACATATTTTAGTATGGAAGCGAAGCAGTTTTGTTCTTACAATAGAACAACATTTTAAAAAATGGATATTTTTCAGCGTTTGCTGGCAGAGATGGAGAGCTTCAAGCAGCAGGTGGAGGCTGTGCAGGAGTGTCAGAGTGCCCTTAGAGTCCCAGAGGAAGTGGTGACCAGTCTGTCCATCTGCCGCATTGCTCTGAATCTGCAGCAAGAGGCCAGTCAACTCCAGCACACCGCCATCCAACAGTGCAACATCCTGCAGGTAGGAGAGCAGTTGTGGCACCAGATGGGACTAAAAACACCTGCTTACCAGTCTTGATTCTACCAAACATGTCTACATTTTCATGGATCAGGTGTTGAGTGCTTATAGCTTATTATGACACAAATGCTGTTTGTTTTATGATGTGTCAGAAAGGATTATAAATTAGAGATGCATTTAGAGTAAATCATTTATAAAGCATTTATGAAGTAAATAATGTTAATGAACATTTTTGTGAGGTCTACATGATAAAACACCTTTGTAAAAGAGCTATATAATGTTTCAATTTGTATTTGAATATGTCAAAGATGCTTTGAGTATCAAAGACATACTGCTGCTGCACAAAGAGCATATAAAATACCACATAGCAGCACATCTATACAGGTGGAGGGTTTTAGAGAAACTCTGAATGCACGCTGCAGGAATATCTCAAGTGAATGCTAGCCAGGCGTAAAAATGTAAGGCAGTAAGCTCATTGGCTGCATATGAAGCATGCACCAATCAATTTGTGCTAAGTCGTTTAACTCTCTGAATATAATCTCATGAATATAATAATGTTAACAACCCTGCGCTATCTAGAGTTTCATGACTAAATTATATATTTAACCTAATTTTAGAACAATAGGACATCATTGTAATGATATTTAAATTAAAACTTGATTTGTGTGATGTCCGTTTAGGAGGCAGTGGTGCAGTATGAACAGTATGAACAGGAAGTCAGAAACCTGCAGGCCATGATTGAAGATGCTCACCGGGTGATTCAGGACCAACCTGTGAACACCAGCAACATCCAAGAGCTGCAGGCACAAATTAACCATCACGAGGTGCAATGTTATTTTTGTGTCATTTATTTACTGTTATAGTATTTAATGATATTTTTCAGTTTTCATTTTAATTGCAAAGTTTTTATTTTAAATTTAATTTAAAAATAATTTTATTTATTGATATTATATGTTATACGTTACATTTATTTTTAACATTTTAAAAATGTTAATGAAAAATAATTAAAAACATAGGAAATAATTTAAAAGTTTGAGGTTTTAGGTGAAAATTCCAATTTTGATGAAGAAAGATGGATATTGTTTTTGTGTTTTAACGTCTACTGTTTGTGTTTAGCCAGACTGATCTTTCCTGATTCTTGCATTAACCTAAAGGGCAACTAAATAACATCTTCTGTATTCTGTTTATTTTTATCTAAACAGGAACTGGCTCAGAAAATCAAGGGCTACCAGGAGCAAATTGCATCCCTGAACTCCAAGTGTAAGATGCTGACGGTGAAAGCTAAACACGCCACCACGCTCCTGTCAGTGAGCGATGCAGAGGGCTTAACCGAGAGTCTGGAGGAACTGGACGGTGATGCTATTAAAAGAAAGACCCAATCACAAGTTTCTGTACGTATCATTACCCTGTGACAGTGTATTTGTGGAAAAAAGAAATATTTGAAAAAGCCATTGCTGTTGCAGCTGTGTGCACAACAAGACATGATTTTAATCATATTTTAATTGGCTAATTAAAAATGTTGTAATTGTATTAAAAATAGATAATCATTCTTATCAAGAATTTTATTGACAAGCAAATAATGGAAGATATTAGGATTTTCTTACCCTTGAAAAAGGTTTTCAGGTTAATCCAAATTTAGCTTTGAATATTTCAATGTTTCGTTTTGAATAAATATTGAAATATTTTTTCATGAACTCAAACAAAAGTACTCATTAAGTTAATGATTCTAAATAGGAAAATGACTTCTGTGTTGGTTAAAAACTGACCTTCCTACCTGAATTGCCTTTTTTACTTTTCTCTCCGTGATCTTTGCTTGCTTTAATCAATGAACTTCACAGCTCTGTGAACTGATTGACTAGTATCTCCTGCTCTGTGGCTCTCTCTCTCTCTCTCTTGTGATGCTGTCAGATGTCTGCTGGTCGCTGTCAGTCTCTTCTGTCTCCTGTGACAGAGGAGTCTGGCGAGGAGGGCACTAACAGTGAGATCTGCTCTCCTGCTTTCTGTCGATCTCCCTCTCCTATCACTAACACAGAAGCAGCCATTAGCAAGGTATTAACAGACAAAAAAAAACCTTTTGGTGCTCAATCTGATTTCTAGCAAATCTGTACTGCCAATTTGTTCTGTTTTTGCAATTCCCAGTAAATTTTATAAAAAAAAAAAAAAAGAAATTTATATGTAGTTTATACTGTATCCTGCATACTAGTTGAGAAAATTGTAATGCAATAATGATTTAAATATCGATGCACTAAATTGTCAAATGGCTGTCCAGCACGTTCAAATAATGCATACTAATTACATACAAAAACAGAATCAAATTGCATCATTTTAAATATTTCTATAGAGTTTGAATTATTTTTTATTTTCTGCTTTTTGGTAAATGTAGTGGGAAATCATATATGCAGAAAATTCACACCATATTCATACTGCATTCCAGGGTTATCATAGTTAAGTGAAACTAATTAAACATTAATTGTTAATTAATGATGGTTTAAGAGAAACATTAACAGTTTTTTACTTTTTTTTTATTGCAAAAAAATTATCAATAAATAAGTAAAAAAAAAAACCCTCAAAATTATTAATGAAAACTAATAAGAGTATCTCAATGATACTAAAATAACACTACTAGTAGGTGTAGTCCCTCATTCTGAACATGTAGTATGCTTAATTTTGACCTGAAACCCAAAAATGAACATTTTGTCATCATTTACTCACCTTCACTTGAGTAAACTACTTGAGGGTGACTAAATGATGACTGAATTTTCATTTTTGGGTGAACTATTCCTTTACGTCTATGATAGGCAGCAGTACAATGACTTTGTAGTATATTATTTGTTCACTCTTATTTATCAATTACAGATGTCTATGGGAAGGACCACTCTCACCAGAGCGCCCATTCAGGAGCTGTACAATCCCACGCTTGAGTCTGTAGCGAGCTTAGATGATCTCCAGCGCTCATGGGAGACCCTGAAAAATGTGGTACATATGATTTTTCTGTTCAACAGTCAGATGCACCGAGATTTCAGATCTGGTCTTTGAGTTTATCTCTTTGTTTTACAGATAAGTGAAAAGCAGAAGACGCTCTACGAGGCTCTGGAGAAGCAGCAGCACTATCAGGGCTCTCTACAGACCATCTCTACTAAGATGGAGTCCATCGAGTCCAGATTAAACGAGCCTCCCATGCACGATCTCAGTCCTGACAGACAAATGGTCCTACACCAGGTGAGAAGACTGAAATGCTAAACTCCGGCTCCGGAATGTTGAATATTAGAATATTGATGCACAACAAAAACGTCGTACTGCCGTATTCCTCCAGAATCAGATGGAGGAAATTGTCAAACTGCAGAATGATATAGATGAGCTTCAGTCCAGCTTCACAGAAGAGCTGCTGTCTGATGCGGTGGACTCGGACTCTGCGGATCAGCTGGCCGTGCAGTCCACTCTCACTGTGCTGTCCGAGAGGATGGCCACCATCCACATGAAGGCTTCTGGAAAACGCCAACTCCTTGAGGTATGCCTAGAATAATAATTAAACAATTTCCAACTCCCCTAGAGTTAAACAGTTGAGTTTTACTGTTTCTGAATCTATTCAGTCAGTCTCCAGGTCTGGCAGTAGCATTAAATCTGATTAGACCATTAGCATCATGCTCAAAAATGATCAAAGAGTTTAAATATTTTTTATGTAGTAACATTTAAAAATGAAAAGTTGTGATTTTTTTAAGCTGATATAACTATACTCTCATTCTGGCATAATAATCAAGGAACTGATGCTAACGATCTAATCAGATTCAATGAGTTATGCTAAGCTGCAGCTAAAAGTGCTACCGCCAGACCCAGAAATCAGCTGAATGGATTCAAAAACGGTAAAACTCTTTAAAATAAGTGTGTTCCTTTAATACATAATTATTGCTCAGCATTTTACAAGCATTGTTGTGAAAAAAATACATTAAAACACATCAATTTTAGTTTTGCAATGCAAACCATGCGCATATTTTGAACATATTTTTTTAAATAAATAATATTGTAAATAATAATTAAAAGAATACCTATATACCTTTACAGTATTCAAATATGCTTCATACTTTGATTAAAAAAATATTACAATTTAAAATATATCCGTTTTCTATCTGAATATAATGTATAATGTAATTTATTCCTGTGATGCAAAGCTGAATTTTCAGCATCCTTACTCCAGTCACATGATCCTACACAAATCATTTTAATATGCTAACTCAAAAAACATTTTTTGTGTTGAAAACATTTGTGCTGATTTCAAGATTAATGAAGAGAAAGTTCAAAGAAACAGCATTTATTTGAAATAGAACTATTTTATATATAACACATTATAAATGTCCTCACTGTCACTTTTGATCAATTTTGTATATCCTTGCTGAATAAACGCATTAATTGTTAGTAATTAATTGTGATGAACAAGATTCTGAGAAATGTTACAAAAGGGAGTTATCTGTTTTTCCAAATGAACTCTTCACATGCTGATGTGTGTAGGAGCGACAGAGTGAACGAGTGGAAAAGCAGCAACAGGCTCAGGCTTTGCAGCGCTACCTGAACCAGGCAGACCAGCTGGACCAATGGCTGCAGAGCACTCGTGGTAACATCACTTCCTGCTCTCAGGACTCAGACATGGAAGAGCAACTCATAGACTGTCAGGTTAGAGCGCCCCCTACAGCAGATCACAAAATGTGTGCTTTATGAACTATTTACAGATTGAAATACAAAACAAAATTATGGCAACTCTTATAATTTACGCCTGCTTTGTGTTTTTAAATGAGTGAGTTTTTGCCTAATCGCACTGGACTCAGGAACAGGAAACTTTTTTATCCGTAAACAGCAGTATTAGAAGCCCTCTGAGAGTTCAGATGGATTGATTCTTAAGTGTCTGTGGCACGAGCTGTAATCAGATTATGTAAATGTCTCAGTATAACACTGTTCATAGTTAAAGTGGTTTTAAGGGTATTAGAGGATTCCTGTGAGAGGATTGGTGCTTACTGGGAATCGGTTCCGCCCCTTATTACATATTCATGAGGCTAGCTGCAGCATTAGTGAGGAAAGAAGCAGAGCTACTTTTGCCTTCATGGGAAGGTTACAAACTGGCAGTTGTCCCACTGTCAAACACCTTTTTACTACAAGCTTATGCATAGTCTTAAGATTTTTAATTAAATTTAAATGAACTGTTTGTAGACATTACCTTTATCCTAAAGAATGCTTGCTTACTGGGAGCATGGCTTGTGCGGGATTATGGATAATGTACAGCGCTGTAGGTGTTTGTAAGGGCCTGGGATGAGAGCGGAAGAACCATGTTTGAGCTGGCTTCGCTTCTGTTGCTCCTGCAGAACATGCTGCTGGAGATCGAGGAGAAGGTGCTGGCTCTCTCAGAGCTCTCCAGACACAGCGAGAGTCTTCTGCTCGAGGGCCGGCCAGAGAACAGAGAGGATGCAGAGCAGCTGGCCAGGAAGTTGCGTACGCTGAAAGGCAGCCTGCTGGAGCTGCAGAGGATGCTGCAGGACAAGCAGATCAACATTCAGGTGGGTCTTGAACTCTGAATCAAGACAGGAAGCTTGTTTTTGACTCTATGTCCTAGAGGTTCATTTGGGTCTTTAAAAACATAATTTGCTTAAAAAATACAGAGGTGGTACCGTGGTATGGTAATAGTGTGTTAGCACTATTATACTTATATGATACTGAATAATTAACTTATGCATATACCATATATCAAATAATTACGTTAGACAGTGCTCCAAATAAAAAAAATGTATTACAATGCCTAAAAAAAAAATTATATTATACATTATATTTACATTTAGTCATTTAGCAGACGCCTTTATCCAAAGTGACTTACAAATGAAGACAACAAAGCAATCAAAATGAACAAAAGAGTAATGATATACAAGTGTTATAATACACAGTACTATCATGGTACATAGTAATAATAATAAACTTTATTTATGTAGACTCTTTTTAATAAAATGCATCTTATCATGGTGGTGAGAATAAAAATATTAGTGGGAATAAAGCATGAAAGCAATAAAAACTATTTTAAAAACCATGTGAGGTGTATTTTGTAGAGATACTGTTAAAGTTTTTACAGTTTTAAAAAAGTCATATTTAGTTTTTCGTAAGTAGAGTTTATGCAAAAAAGTAATTATTACAAAAATAGCATATATTAAAACAAAATATAATTGATATTGTTTATATAATACATTCATTTTAAGAATATATCATTTTTATAATATGATTCTAATTTTAATAGTGTTATTATAATAAAATCATAAAATAAACACGATATAAAATGATTCAAATAGAATATGTATTCTATAATAAAATAAAATATGACCAAGACATTTTTTTGGTGATATTCTTAGAGTCTGTAAACAGTTTGTCTTTTATGTCCTGCAGGCGACTTTAATTTGGGAAGAGCTGAAAGGCCCTCAAAGAACAAGCGTAATAATAATATATCTGCAATGTTTTGCTTGTCACTCTATGTGCAGAATAATTCACTCAGCACTGGGTTCAATGTGAATATGCATGGCTTCCTCTTTTCCTGCTATTATATATAAGAATGATGACTGGATGATTGGAAGATCATTTGATTTTATGATCATGATTACGTTCACAGTGTGTTTTCGGTATTCATTACTATTAATCCACTGTTAGCACTCCTATTTGTTTTTCCCCTCTCCTGCAGGACTCCCTTAAGGAACCATCAGACTCCAGTGAATCAGACTCCAGTCTCTCCCAGAGTCCAAACATGCAGGACTGGCTAGCCCAGGCCCGCTCCACACGCAGCCTTCAGCACCAGGACACCCTCCAGAAACAGAAGGTAGATTACGGTTTACAAGGAGAAGGTTGTAAATGATAAAGCAGCAGATTGTGTCCAGTGGGACCGAGCCTGTAGTAAGTTTGCTGTGAGTTGCGTTCAATAAGAAAGCATCTGCTAAATGAGGAATGATAATATGGTATCTGAATTCAGGAGCTTGAAGAGCAACTTGCGGAGCAGAAGAAGCTGTTGAAATCTGTCGCGAGTCGTGGAGAGGAAATACTCACCCAGCAGGCGTCACCCGTCAGAGCCAGGTATCGTTTCTCTCACGCCTTACCAGAATATGGTTTACCTCAAACTTTTACATCTCTGACTCTCTCTTCACAGTTCTGTCTGTCAAATGTTCTGCAGTGCGACAGAGATCCTCTCGCCTGATGTGGAGCAGGAGGGAGACGCTCAGGCCGTGAAGAAACAGATGAGAAAGAGATGGGAAAGTCTGAAAAAAGACATGGCCACTAAACTACAGCTCCTCATGAACACGCTGGAGCAAGACAGCAAACAACCAGTACGGTGACTTCATTACAGTGTCTGTGAAGCCTCCAAACTGCCACAGTTACATGATTTTAGTTCAATGAGGTTTCGTTACTTCTTGACTGTTTAGCAATGTTTCTAAATTTGAATGGTTCATCATTAGGGTGAATGAACCCATGAACTAGTGTCAAGGTTTTTTTACCTGATCAGTTTGATACGTTTTTAATGACACGGATGTTGCATATTAAATAGTATTTGGGGTTTTTTTAAATGCATTTTTAGATTTAGTTTTTGTTGTGTTTATACCAGTTTATGACCAGCATTTTTAAACAAATAATCATTTTGGAAGCAAGTGGTTTAATTGATTTAAAGTTTCAAAAAGCTACTTCACATAACTGAAATATAAGAGGGTGGATGCCAAGTAACATTGACTCTTTTTAGCATCAAGTTTTTAGCATTAATGCATACAATTTGTTGTTTTTGCAAATAGCTTTTTGCAGATGAAATTCATACAGTGTGACAAATGGATTTCTGAGAGTCCAAATATTAGTTGCATATTACTATTAGTCCCTTTCTCCCACTTTCCATATTTGCGTTTTCAACTATCATTTTCCTTTAAACTTTAACACTATTCTTTTTGCTGCCTGGCGGCCTTCAGGGATTATTCTTGCATAACTGGAGCTGCATAACTGTTGTAATAATCAGAAACGGCCTCTGTTGGTGGAGTGTTTTGTAAAAGTTGTATATTTTCAAACAGTTTTACTCCAGAACTGCTTGTGTGAAGACCGCAGCTCCGGTTTATAAGAGAGAGACTCACGTCCAGGACAAGTCCAGCTTGATGTCCCTGCACAATGGATTCAGTCAGACTATAAAGGAAATGACTCCTGAGGTAGACACATTACTATAAAACACTTCTGAGTTTTTGATACAAACAGTAGCAAACAGTGACAACACAATTTTATGTTGGTTTACATGTTTTAACTATGATAGAATCATTCAAATGTGCCGCCTTGAGTCGTTTATTGCTTAATTTGACAGTTTAGCGCACTGATGTGTGTGTTGTTGGTGTCATGGTAAACATAATGTTTGATCGTTTCTGCAGGCCACAGAGCAAGAGGTCATTCTGATGGAGCAGCAGCTTTATTCAGCAGTCACAGCCACCTCCTCTTGGGTGGATGATGTGGAGAACACACTGTTTTCTGGCCCCGCGCTGCTGACGGAGAACGCTGAGACGCAGCTCTCCAACCATGAGGTATGATCATTGGGTGGCAAAGCTTATAACCGATTCCTATCAGACAGATAGCCCAGATAAAGCCAGATCCTGTTTGCCCACATTTAGTGCTGTGCAGGATTTTTCTTATTAGGGACATTCATACACTAAAAAAAAACACTTAATTAATTCAAATGTGACATAGAAACAGAAATGCATCTCAGTAGTCTTTATATGTTTTATATATTTCTTCTGGACATTTTATTAAATTATTATTATTATTATTAAAAAATATTTTTTAATTCTTAAAATTATTAGTTATTATAATAGTAATTTTAATTAGATACATTTTAGTATTTTTAATATAATTTCTAGTATTTTTAGACAATTTATGATATTATTAAGTTAGTAAAGTTAATTAGAGACAATAATTGGGCCTTTGCTTCCCATTTGTTTATATAAATGCTTAAATATTAAGCATTCCTAATAGTCAGTGTTGTTTTAGTATTATTTACTAATTATTTACCTAAAAGTATTATTATATACTTTTTACTGGATTTATGAATATTTTAATTTTAACTGTATTTTTAGTTATTTTATTAATTTTTAAAGTTATTTTTAATTTTGTTATAATATATTATATATTTATATATGGCTCTAATTAAATGTTATTTCAGGCAAAATTTCTTATTTTTTTAAGTTTAGGTTTTTTAGCTATTTTATTTTACAATTTTTTATATTCTACTTTATTTTAGTTTACTTTAGTTTAGAATTTTTTTTTTGTATGACTGAAACTGATCTTTAGTAGCTTTACTTCACAATAGTTACAATGATAAAACCAAATGTAAAACTAATGCTTCACAAGGTATGTATAAATTATTCTTAAGTTTTAGTGAAATTAAAATGTCAAACACTTCCTTGCATTACAGACATTGGGAAAAGAAGTGACGGAGGTGTCGAGGCAGGTCAGCCACAGCGACGGGTTGGCAGGCGGCTCTGTGGGACTGTCTGTGGAAGAGCAGACCCTGATGAAGGACACCCTCGACTATCTGACTCGACGCCTGGGAGCTCTGGACTCTGCCCTGGACCGCCGCTGTGAGACCATGAGGAGCAGAATGCGGGAGCTCACAGCTTTCCAGGTGGGAATCAGGCACAGTTCAGTTCTGTATATTAATGCAACACTACACCATCATCTCAGTTCCTGTTTCTTTTCAGACGGAGCTGCAGCATCTCTTTACAGCGCTTAGTGAAAACAAGTTCCAGATTATCCAGAAAATGGCAGGAGTTCTTGACCACACAACAACTACACAGATTGAAGTAAGAAAGAATACTTCATATTTGATTATTAATTAATGCATCAAGCGATTACTCATTATTTTTCATTATTATATGTTTTCATAGAAGTATAATACAAAAATGTTATTTTTATATATGAAATATATTTATATGTAATATAAATATACACGTAAATAAATGTAAATATTTTCTAAATAGGCAATGTGTAAACAAAATGTTTATTTTGGATGCGATTATTCATTTGACAGCACTATAAATATATATATATATATATATATCATTTTTATATTCTCATTTTAATTTTAAGTTCTTTAATGCATTTTATGTTGTAATTTTAGTACTTCAGCTTCAAATTTTCAGCTAGTTCCTAAACATTCAGTTAGTGTCCAGCATTTCTATTTACATTTTATTTTTTTTTTTTAAGTTTTATACTTTGTTTTAGTTACAATGAAAGGGTTTACAGTTCATCCAGTCACATCGCTGTGAACTCACTTTTGTTCTGACAGACCATTGCAGAGGCAGAGGAGACTCTGAAAGTCTTTGAGCACAAAATAACAGAGCTTAAAGCCAGAGGGGCGGAGCTACAGCTGGACCAATTCTCCACCAATGAGCTGCTGAAGCTACAGGTAACGACCAATCGATGGCATCAGCAAATCTGTCAAAACACTTTTATGTTCTCAATGACTTATTAAGTAATTATAGTGGTTTAGAAATAAAATTCCTCTTCTCAAAGTTGTCCGTGTGCTTGACAGGATGCTTATGAGGAGCTGGTGATGACCGTGGGCTCTCGGCGGAGCGGGTTGAACCAGAACATGGCACTGAAGAATCAGTATGAACGAGTTCTGCAGGATCTGATTGATCTGGTGGACACGGCACAGGATAAGATGAACGCTGACCAGAAGATGATCGCCAGCTCAGTGGAGGATGTGCACAACCTTCTAGACAAACACAAGGTACACCGAAATGCGTCTTGTGTTCGTCTAAAAGTTTTGTGCATGTCCTTCTGAAGCTCACACGTCTCCAAATCTTTCATTTCCAGGAATTTTTCCAAGGCTTAGAGTGGCACATGGTCCTCACTGAGACGTTCTACAAAAAAAGTAGTGCCTTTGTTTTGCCTCGTGAGCGCCAGACTCTGGAGGAGACGCTCGCTCGGGCTCAGGATGTGCTTAAGCAAGCGCACAAGAAAGGAGTTGAGCTGGAGTGTGTCTCAGAGGTAACAATTCTTCTAAAGTACATCTCTTTGGAGCAATTATGGAGTCTGTAACATTTTCAAAAGACGAAAAAAGTGACAGGAGAGACATTCTTATTATTAAAAGATTTTTATCTCAAATATATATACACTGCTCAAAAAGGCCTGGAAAAAATGTATCATGGTTTCCAAAAAATATATTATTAATAACTAGTGCTGTCAAATGATAAATATATACATAACACATTTTTCTTAAATGTAAACATGCATGTGTTTGTATTTATACATATAAATATACATAGTAAATATACACAGTACACACTCATATATTATTTAAACAAAATCCTTTATTTTGGATGCGATTAATCGGGATTAATCATTTGATGGCACTAATAATAAAATGAATAATAATAAGTAATGTTTCTTGAAAAGCAAATCAGAATGATTTTCTTATGATGATGCTGAAAATTCAGCTTTGCATTACTGAAAGAAATTACATCTTTCTACATCTTCAGATACAAAATAGTAATTTAAATGTTAACAATATTTAACAATTACTGCCGTATATTCACTGCATTTTTCATTCATTAAATGCAGTTTTGGTGAGCATAAAGAGACTTTCAAAGCAATTTCAAAATCCCCCCAAAAAAGTATGCAACTGTTTCTTTCACACTCATTATGTATTTGTATGTTTCTCTGACTTGATCAGACGTGGAGTCGTCTGGTTTCGGACTATCAGACGCTGTACAGATTGCTAGAGACTGTGGAGGGCAGTCTGCCGACCGTCGGACTGGTGGAGGAGACGGAGGAGAGACTGAATGAAAGAATAGAGCTCTATCAGGTATGTGGAGCAATCATGAAGCTTCAGGTTCATGCCTTGTTAGGATTAGTATTCTAGATGTATTAGGATAGATAGACTAATCATGAAAGACTGACTGTATCTGATTGACTTGACCTTCTATTATCATCACCTTAGGCCCTTAAAGCCAGTCTGACGGAGCACCAACACAAGCTCCATCAGGTGCTGGAGGAAGGGAAGCATCTTCTGTCAAGTGTTAGCTGCTCCAGTCTGGAGAACCAGCTCACTCTTTTGGGCGAACACTGGCTCAACAACTCCACCAAGATCAACAAAGAGCTACAGAACCTGGAGTCCATCCTGAAGCACTCAACCAGGTCAGAGCTCTCTTTCTTTAGAGTGATGCATTGTTTTATTCATTCGTTTCATATCTTCATGATGAGATGTGCTTGACTGTCACAGGTATAAGCGTGAGTCTGGTGAACTGAGTCACTGGCTGCAGGAAGCTCTGGAGCGCTTGGACTTCTGGAACACACAGTTCGTTGCTGGTCCTCAGGAACTGGAGACTGTTAAAGACCAGTTATCAGCTTTTTTGGTTAGTTAGACTGGTTCAATGTTTAGAAATCACAAGCATGGGAGTGCAGAATGTTTAGGATAACTGCTTTCCCTGGAAAACCACACTGGTCCAAGCTTTGCTATAGTAAACTGAATATTTTTATTTTTTATTATATTATATTATATTATATTATATTATATTTATTAACTTGTTTATTTTAATGTTTTTATTGTGCTGTATTTGATGTTTTATTAATATATAATTATATTATATAGTCAAATAATTGTTCCCTTTCGTACGGTCTCTCCGACGTCACGTCGGGAGCCGACGAATAGGAATCTCGCTTCGAGATGGCAAATC
>JAUCMS010000031.1:970168-981051 GCA_032357445.1 Enteromius radiatus | reverse complement strand
AAAACAGACAACTACGTTTTATTTATTTATTTTTTTCATTTTCAAAAATCATGTTTGTTTGTTTTTTAATCATGTTTTTTTGGGGGGTTTTTTACCTAATTTTAAAAAATGCTGTTTGATTGAAGTTAATTGCAATGAAAATTGTTAAAAACTGAGTTATCTGTTTTTGCAAATTAAGTCTTAATATATTGTAATGATAAAATAATTAATCTGAAAGCTTGTGCTAAGATTTTTCCTGCATTATGCATTATTTCCTGGGTAAAATATGACCTGTGACAGATTTTGAGATTCAGAACGAAATGAGCTTAAAACTTCCTCAAAGCCCTTTTTCAAATCTATGGAAGGATCCCTGGTTGGCAAGGTGTTTTTTCTGAGAAGAACCAGTTTCTTTGTCTCCATAGAAGTGCTGTCACTCCCTCATTTGATTTTGTTGGTGCTCTTCTTTTTTTGGGTTCTTTCATCAGTAGCTTTGTCTTTATTTGCCTGGACTGAAACATTCTTTCTTTCTTTTACCCCCCTGTTCATTGCAAACAGCCACGGGGCAAAAGTAGTCTGTCACAGCCCGGAGCCTGTGTGAGCAGTCCACTTCACAGGTACCTTTCTCCTGGTTTCTAGAACACTTGGAAGATAATGGAACTCAACCCATGACCTGCCCTAATAGCGCTAATAGCTCTGGGTTGACCCCTGAGTGGACAGTGTCCTACAAACCTGACCGACCAAGCTTGCAGTGGCCCAGCCATGCAGAAATATTAGCAACCTACAGGCTCATGCTGATGACTTCCATCATCTTCTGTGATTCTAGACACTGCTCAGGTTAGGGAGCTGAGATAGACACTACTAAGGGAGCTCATGCACCAGACCAAAAGCGTGCTTGTTTTCTATATTTTGCGGCTGTAAATATGGATACGCTAGGCTGCTTGCTGCTGAGCCGGTCATTTTTCTTGTCTATTCAGCAAGCGTCTGCAATGAACAATCTTGGCAACTTTCTCTTTTTCTCTCTCTGGTGTGTCACATCTGCTCTTTCATCAACTAATCAATCATCTTCTCCCTCCTCCAATCTGCCATCCGTGCAGTTTGATGACATGCTAGAGAAACGTGACTGTGCCTTACAGAGACTCTCTTCTATCGGTGGGACTCTTCTGATAGGAGCAAAAAAAATTATTTCCCATGAGTCAGCATGTAGTGGGTTATGGTGAAAAAGATTTTTATATATATATATATATATTTTTTTTTTATATCAAATACGTTTAATAATGATTTTTTTTTAATACAAGATAATTGAAAGGAGCAGCAAAATCTGGTTTACAATGATATATCAGCAATAAAGATGCTTTTTTTGTAGTGGATCATAGTAAAGCATAGAGATTTTTTTTCTTTTAGATCTTTTTGTCCCATAAGTATAAACGATGCCAGTGTGCCCCCTTTAAAAATGCATATTCACAGTATAATTTTCACATAATAATAATAATAATATATAATAGAATGTTTATTTATGGTAAAATAATTAAGTTAAATAGTTAAGTTTACATTTAATATATTATAAAAAAAAATCTTATATAATAAGATATTTTTTAGTGTAGTTATGGCCCTTTAAAGATGCTTATTCAAAATGGAATAACAAAATTATGTTAAAATAAGACATGTTTTTATTATAGGTTGTTTAATTAATTTGTTATATTTTAGTATAAGATAAACCATTTTTGATAGACATCCAAATGGTGACAGAATATTAGCCAGATTAAATCATAAATACATTGTCAATATAGTGAAGCAGACTGATCATTAGAGTCAGTTTGTCTGGTGTAACCCACGTGTAAGTATCCTTAAAAGCACAATGTTGATCGCTCATGAATTGCATCTTGTTGGGTTCGAACATACAGCATTTTTGCTGCATATTTTTTTAACCATTAAGCAACAGCAACCCCAAACTATATATATTACTGAAAACCTTAAACTGAAAACTGTCGAGCTGTGTTTTTCCTGTTAGCATGCTTTCTGTTTAACAGCGCTTTAACAAAAAAAAGGCACATTTATAAATACAAAAACTCTTAAAATGGCCCTTTTGCTTTTAAATGCTACTGAAGACTTCAAACTAACTCTATCTGTGTCAAGCTTGGGCAGCTAATGTGTTCCCAAATGTCACACAACTGATAAATATGTACAAGAAATATGCATAGAGATATCTTCCTATCCAATAAATATGAAAGTCTATTTACATTCTTAAAAATAAAGGTTCCAAAAGGGGATTTATAACGAAGCGTTGGTGAATTGTAAATGTTAAAGGTGGATGTTAAAGTTTCTTCATGGAACCATCCATGCCCAATATCCAGTGAACCTTTCATTTTAAGAGTGCAGAGCCCATTTCTTTAGCTATAGTTAGGAATAGCTAGATAACCAATGTCATTTCTCCCGTTCACCTAGTTTTGCATCTAAGCGTTTCCACCTCTTGTGCCGTGTCATGTACAGCAGGTCTCGCAGCGCCGCTGGATCCGGTTCCTCCCATTCTGACGAGGAAGAACCACCGTCCCGGTGCAGAACCTTCCTGAAGCGTGTCCTCTGGGCCTCGCTGCCGCTGCAGATCATCCTGCTGGTGGTGGTGGTGGTGGCCTGTCTTGTGCCTATGTCTGAGTGCGACTACAGCTGTGCCCACACCAACAACTTCGCCCGCTCCTTCCACCCAATGCTCAGATACACCAACGGGCCTCCGCCTTTATGAGCTCGGCAGCTCAGCGTCAGGTTTCCCTCTAAATTGACAACTGCCGCTGAGTATGGCAGCCATGATCGTGTCCTTGTACAGCTGCTAATTTTACAGTATGTCACTGAGTCTCGTGTAGATGTTAGAACGAAGCCTATTGCACTGAAAACCGCTGTCAGACGAGTGTCGTTAGTGCTACTGATGTTCTTCCATGTTTGATAGGAAGGAGGAAACTAGAGTGTAGGATATTAACTCAACGCCGCGAGTTAACCAGGTCTAAAGGCCTTTTTTAATCATGGAAAGATCAAGTTTATGGGGAAAAAAGTTGAAGGGTGTCGTGTTGCTTGTATCAAATAAATAACTTGTAAAAAAAAAGAGAAGATAAAGAATTTATGAACTCTATATTGCAATTATTTTTTATATGTATTTTTGGCATGTGGTCATCCGATGGTTGATTTTATTGGATTAGTCCTTTGTTTATTTTTCATTTTTGATCCTAACTAACCTGCTGTAATATTCAAGGTAACTGTGTCATGATTATACTTTACTGTATGTAAACCACTGATATCAAAGAAAATGAGATTTATGTATGTACAGTTTGCTAAGGCCTAAGAAACCTTCGCAATGAAAACACGCCTATGACATACACATAACCTGCTGATAAGTATTTTTCATTACAATTAAAGACTGAATGACCCTAATTTGTTTAATTGTGAATCATAATTGTTTTTTTACATATCTGATGGAGTCGCTGTTTAAAAACTGAAATGATTCGTAATATTTAGAGGGTTGTATTACCCAGTTAACAGGGAACAGTCTCAGAACTTGACTAGGTTCTTTGTTACGAACGAACATTCTTCCAGTAATGTTAATAGGATGTTGATTTTAAATCATCTGGTCTTTAATAACATTCTATATTTTTTTCTAAATTCTAAAATTTAGAGAACATTCAAAAGTAACTTCCCATGTCTTCAAAATGCTAAATTGGAATGTTCTCTCAGTGTTCTCAGAAACAACATTTCTGTATCTTAATGGGAATATAAGCTAAACACTGAGTAAATGTTCGCTGGGTAAATACATCAAATCACTGCATTATTCCATCAACCCAGATTAAACTGGGTGGAGTCTCATTCATCACCAACAACGTAATATTTAATTCAATGCTTGCCATTAATAATATGATGCATGCATAAAATGTGTTTATTTTGTCACAATACATGGCTGCGTTTTAATTACTATCAATAGTAGAAGGTGCTTTTTGTTACAGAAAGCAGATAAGTCCTGGTTTAAACAGGAAATGCTGCTTGTTGTTTGAGTTTGACCAGTGAACTTGTGCTGGTTGAGCTAGTTAAGAAGCCTGGTGGAGGACATCCAAACCACAAAACATCCAGGCTCTTCAACTGGGAAAGGGATAAACATTTGTGCACTTATTATGGATTCTTAAAAAACCCATTTCATGCAGTTAAGTGAATGAAAACATCCTCCAAAGTTTTCAAACAGAAAGTGCACCTATTGTCTCTCAGAAGATAACTCAGGTATACTGAAATGAGTCATTTTTAAAAAGAAGTGAAACAACATATTTCTTTTTGGGAAAATTAATTGTTGAACCAATGGTTTGGGATTCATTGAACAAATAAAGTAAAGATAAATGCCTATTATAAGAAAATTAAAGTGTTTTGTGACTTTGCATGTCAACCTTTTGTTTGAAATTCCCAAAACCAAAATATTAAATGTTCATAATCCATAATAGGGGCGCTTTAAAGCAACTGTATGTAGTTTTAAAAAAAAATAATAATAATAATTTAACCTCTACAATTAAGTGTGTAATTTACTGTAATAAATATATCACTCTAGTAGTTGCAGTGGATAGCTGCACACGTGCATTTGTTGTGGCCGTAAAATGGCAGAGCAAACGCATGGGAAAGAAGCAATGCCACTTGCCTTTTCAGGAGACGGTGTACCATCAGAACCTTTATTTTAAGAGGGGGAAAAAACGTACAGTTGCTTAAATGTTATTATTATCCCCTGGGGCTGCTGGGCTGTCCAAGGGTGTACTGGAGGGAGCTGGCAGAGCCTGAGGCTGGAACGCATGAGAATGAGCAACATTTATGGAGGAACCTGGAGCTTCCCAGATCTGAGGCGCGTGATGCTGGTGTAGATGAGCAGGACAGTGACGTGACTGAAGCAGAACCTCCAGCCTTCTGAGGACTTCATAGTTTGGGACACAGCCTGTGCAGTCAACACCTAACATATGAGACACCACCGTGCAGAAGTCCAGCAGCTGCAATGTAGGAACATACTAGTTACTTTTTACAAAGTTGACCCGTTTCTTGTTCATATACATGTACTCGTGATAGTACTTTTTTAAAAACACAATATTTTATTGAACAAAGATAATGTTACAAAAGATTTCTATTTTAAATATAATATAATAATTTTAAATATATTAACAGTTCTCTAAACTGTAATAATATTTCACAGTTTTACTGTATTTACTGTCATTTTGAATCAAATAAATACAGCCTTGATCATAAGAGAAAAAAATCTTATGGACTGCAAACAGTAGTACACTCTGTACCTGCTTCTCGCTGTGAGTGAGGTCTGCTATAGCACTAGACTGAGTGTCCAGCAGTCTCTGGGCTTGTTGGATCTCATCTCTGGCTCTGAGTTCCTGGTTTTTCAGCTCTGACTTGATGGTGGTCAGTTTCTTCTCAGTCTTTACCTTGTTCTTCTCAAGTTTTCCCAGGTTCTTACTCTGCTCCTCTATGGCTTGGTTTTGTTCCATCACTTTGATCTTGTTGCACCAAAGACAGTAGAAACTAAGCACTTATAAGCATCACCATACTCTACGGCCCGGTTTCATAGACAGGGCTTAGCCTAAACCAGGATTAGACTGTATTAGGACATTTAAGTCATTTAAAAAAAAAAAACATGCCTAAGAAAAAAGCATTAGTTGTGTGCATCTTAAGACAAAAGTCAAAAAAGTCAGTCAGTGCAAGTTTCTTTAAGTTCAGATTTAGATTTTAGTCTAGGACTGGGCTTAAGCATTGTCTGTGAAACCGGGAGTATACGTGAAACAGCACTGGCATGAAATAAAAATTCACCCTATTTTCTAAATGCATTGAACTTGTCGTGAACAGTGAACATGTTTCATCTTTGATTTGTTTTGACCTTGTCATTTTTAACATAAATTTCACGATTTGATCTTTCATCAGGACTTTAAGGGTCAAAATTAGAACCATTTACATTCATGCATTTGGCATATGCATTATATTCACTACATTTCATGAGTGTGCATGACTCAAATGCATGGTTTTACAATGCTCTACAAACTACACAAACCATCTGTATGCTTTAAAGATCCATAAACAAAAACACTGGTCTAAATAATCTATTTTATATAACTCAAGAACCATATACAGTAAAATTTGATATATTTACAGACTCACAATTGCGTTTTTAAATTAAAAAATGGTCTTTGTTTGGTATTTTATGCTGAAATGACTCTTTTTGGTGAGGGTCTGTGGGCCAGGCCTCGTCCCTGTACCTTGAGCTCATTGGTGTGGGACAGCTGGGCTTTCAGCTCGGTATTGGAAAAGCGTAAGGTGCTCAGCTCGGCCTGCAGTCGATCCACACGCTTCTGGAGCTTCTTACAGGCCAAAGCAGCGTCATCTTTCTCCACTGCCAGAGCTGAGCGGCTCCTCTTCTCCTCCTCCAGCTGGACCATCTTCCTCCTCAGCAGCTCCAGGTGAAGTTCTTTACTTTCTGAACGCTCCTTATGTTCTTTAAGCTGCAGACATTGATGGAAGTGATAAACCAATTCATCAAATAATAATAATATAAATGATAGGAAGGATTGTTGTATGGTTTATATTTAGGAATTTAATTTAGATTTTATATTGGTATGTTATACCTTATTATTTTACACTGGTTTTACATTGAATACATTTAAAATAAATGAGAAGTATAATAAAAAAATATAATGCATTTGAAGAATTTGTTTTGATTAAGTTGTTTAAAATTAATTTCAGTTGTTTGAATTATTTGTTCATTTGTTTTGTTTTTTTATTAAAGTATTAACATTACAAACTACACTGCACTTTTTTTATTTATCCATTTTTTAAATCAATTTTAATGAAAAATCTGACAAACAATTTGCATTTCTGAACTTTTATATTTTTATTTAACCATTTTAACTTGTCACTTATATCACTTCAGGACATTTGCATTAAAATCTGACACAACTGGCATTTGTTTGTAAATCTGTAACAATTATGTTTCATTTCTGCACTATTTTAGATTTTTATTTGACTGTATCTATAACATTTTTCATGATAAAATGTGGCATTAATTTGTAAACCTGTAAGAATTCTTGTATGTTTGGACGGATTATGCACCAAATCACTGAACTAAATTCAATATGCTCTTTGTCATGTCAGCACCTTCCTCTGAAGGCTGTAGACTTGTGTCTTGGTGTCCAGTAAAGCTGTCCCTTCCTGTCTGCTCAGCTGTTCAGCCCTTGTAAGAATGGCCTCGAGTCTCATATCAAATCCCAGATCTGCAGCAACATGATCCACTTTCAGCTTCTCTGAGAGTTGCTCCACAAACCGCAGGTACTGCAGAGAGAAGACCACGGACAGGTCATTCTAGGACATTTATAATACATTCTAATTGTGTTATAACTCCAAATGATACACAAGGGCTAGAAAAGTGTCACAGTTTATATAGTATAATAAATCTGGTTCCTCACATGCTGCTTGTCCTGATCCATCCCATCTTTCCAGACTCCAGCCGTCAGCAGCTCGTCCTCCAGACCCTTGATTCTGTTCAGCAGCTCCTGTTCTCTACGTTCTGAGCTGCTCTGATGCTCTCTGTGTCTGGACAACTGCTCTTCCACCTCCGCCAGCCTGCCCTCCATCTCTAGCTGAGACTAAAGCGCACAGAAAGCACAGGAGTGGAAAAAATAAGAGCACAATCTACATTATAAAAAGATGAGATAGCTACAAACATTACCTTTTGTGCATTTTTCTCTCTGCTGCACAAGGCTGCAAGTGCCTTCAATAGATCACTTTGTGTATGTTGAGGAGGACGAGACTCATCCTCCAGCAGAGCTTCGACATTCTTCATGAAGGCCTCATGGTGACTTTGAGACGCCTGAAGTTCATTCTGGCAGCTGTGGAGTTTATTTTGCAGATCTTGAGAGAGATTGTCATAGTGGAGACAGCACTGCTGTGCAGACGCCAGCGCTAGTTCAGACTCCTGCAGGGAGGTTTTGAGGCCCTGGTTCTCCCTCTCCAAACTTAGTTTCTTCAGGGAGATTAAATCCAGTTCCTTACAAAAAATGCATTTTGTAGCATTTACGCTCCTGACAAAATGTCTTGTATTATCTTTTAATCATCAGAAGAAACACGAATCATCTTACTCCGAGCCAGATTACTACTGATTACTCAACTATCAATGATTTTTACATGTATGAATGATTCTGAACTTAAAGGGGTCATCGAATACCCATTTTACACGTTGATATGATTCTTTAGGTTCTTGATTAAGAGTCTTCAACATACTTTGGTTAAATTTCTCAATGGTAGTGTAAAAAACACCACCTTCACCCTGTCAAAATCAGCTCTGTTTTTATCAAGCCATTTGAGTCCATGTTGCTTTAAATGCTAATGAGCTCTGCTGGCCCCGCCCCTCTCTTCCGTGGAGTGATGAGCAGATTTTTTAAACTTCAGCAAAGCTGGTAGCACATTATGCTACCAGTGGATTTTTATCAGTATGGGATGGATGTGTACACACACTTCCAACACATTTACGTTCAAACAACTTGTAAAGTGAATTTTGCATCCGATGACCCCTTTAAATTAGAAGTAAAATATTATATTGCTATTATATAGTCAAATTCTAAAAATATTATATTGCTATTATATAGTCAAATTCTAAAATGGTAGTTAATCGCGTTACAGATCTGTAGGATACCTGTCTGCTAGAGTTCAGCTCATTGGTTCTTGATGCTGAGAGCGACTGTTCGTGTTCTACATCAGTCGCCAGTCTCTTCACTGTTTCTCTGCTGGCTTTACACTCCACTTCGTACAACTTCACACTCTCCTCTAAAGCACAAATGCTGTTCTTAAGTCGGTGGTTCTCCTTAAAGCAGGCGTCCACCTTATCATAGAGAGATACGTTAGAGATTGTGAGAATATTGGTTAACAGCATATGTGAAAATACTCACCACAGATAAGATATAATCCATAGGATCCGCCTTTCCTGCCACATTTACAGAGACTTTACTTGCTACTGCTGATATAAACTCATCAGATCTTCTCTGGGTCTCAGTGGCTTCCTGTTTTGCCTTGTTGCATTCTGCAAAATACTGCCTGCAAACATGTGATGACAGTGTTTACTAAAAGAAAATCGAAAGAATAAAATCATAGAAAGATGAAGCTTTTTGACTGACTAGTTTATAATACGTTTTAGTATTATGTATACTATAAGTCAAAACGTTGGCTTTTGCTGTTGCGTTTGTGCATGTTAATAAAATATTTAAGATTAGAATAAAAATAATAAAATTATAATCATAATTTATTTTTATAAAAACATTAAATGAAAGTTAATAAAAAAATATTTAAAATGTAAAAATGTAAAACACTAAAAAAAATGTTTTTATATATAAAAACATTAAATGAAAGTTCATAAAAAATGATTAATTATTTAATTTGCAAAAATTTTTTAACGTAAGTGGTTGTAATAAATTTATTTTAGCTGCATTTAAACAAATTTAGTTGACTAACTTTATACTAAATTTGGTTATTTTAATGTCAAAATAAATAGTTCCTTTTCAGGAACTCAACACTGCGTCCAAAAACGCTATGGGAACGCCTCCAGCGTGACCGTGCTCTGAACTGCTGTGCAAACTGTCCAATGACTGCACTAGACGTCAGAAGCGAGTGACGTCATAGGCAGGAAGTATAAGAACACGTGCGAGTGAACGCACGCCAGCCTCATTCATTCAGCAAGCGCTCTCTGTGCAGTTGTCTGTTTGCTCTCTCTGTTATTTCAAACACTTAGAAAGAAAAAGCCTTTGGTAGTCAGGAAAAAATCTATTAATATGACTTTCGTAAGTGCGTGACTCCATGTGGCCGCTTCCTTACTCCCAGTGACACACACGACTTGTGCGTTATGTGTCTGGGAGAGGAGCATGCGGTAGTTGCCCTCGAGGGTGGCAGCTGCCCGCATTGCCTTCAGCTCCCGCTGGCCGCATTGCGTTCACGGAGAGCTCTCTTCGAGGAGGGGGCCTTCGTGAGCGCACCCCGTGGTGCAGGTCCCGCTTCCGTCGAGGCGGAGCGGCGACTGCATTCGTGGTGTTCTCAGTTAGATCTAATGGAGGGAATAGAGACGGGCGATCCCCTATCTCTTTCCCAGCCCATTAGATCTAGTGGCATCCCTTCGGGGGACGAAGCGCTGCCTAGTGCGGCTACTTCGCCTCGGAGGGTGCAATCCGCACGGAACAGATCTTCCTCCGAGGAGGTTGATGTGGAAAGTGTGGAGAGCCAGCCACTCCCTCAATCGCCCCGTTATGAGGAACTTGCTTGAGGTCGTGACGCAGGCGGTTGAGCGTCTAAAGCTTGACTGGCCGGAGGCTCCGTCAACCGAGCCGTCCGTCAGCAGGCTAGACGAGAGATTTCTGAGACCTCATCCTCCTCCATCACGCCGCAATCTGCCCTTTTTCCCTGACCTGCACACCGAGGTGTGTAGGTCCTGGAATAAACCATTTTCCACCCGTCTCTTCATTCCCGCTTCTGACTATTACGAGAATGTTGCAGGCGCGGTGGAGAAAGGGTATAAAAAGATGCCGGCAGTCGAACAGACGCTTGCTAGCCATCTGTCGGCTGCTGTTCCGTCATCTTTGAGAACGCATGCCCTTCCCTCTAAGCTGCTACGCGTGACTTCAGCCTTAGTGGGGAAGGGCTATGCTTCGGCGGGGCAGGCTGGGGCTTGCCTGCACACCCTCGCGGTGTTGCAAGCCTATCAGTCGGATTTATTGCAGGACCTGAGTTGAGAGATCAGGTTGATGCGGTGGATGTGATTGAGCTGGGGAGGACGGCTGATCTAGTTCTGAGAGCAACCAAAGAAACGGCTAGAGCGATCGGTAGATCTATGGCAGCGCTGGTTGCAGCTGAACGGCATTTGT
>JAUCMS010000031.1:944431-970068 GCA_032357445.1 Enteromius radiatus | reverse complement strand
GTCTCTAGCTGCAATCCATCGAATGACAATCCCTTGATAGTGCTGGACTTCTTAACATCAGACATAATCAGTGACATAATCAATGACGTCACTACTCCTGGAAGCTCAAATAAACCAAATAAAGTTCTGCAAATTGTATTATTCATTATTAAAAGGCTTTCTTTTAATATTATTGCATTTTCAAATGTAACTACTTGTTATAGAATGTCCAGAGAAGATTTTAAAACATAAAAAAAACTACACATTGAAAAAACACTTTCATAATTTAATGAGTACATGACGCACTAATGAATATTCATTAACTTTTTATGGTAATAAAATACAATGCATTTTAGTTATGAATTAACTAAATCTTGTATAGATGATCATAAAATATAAAATGGTTGTATAGTCCTTGTTGGCAAGTCCTGTATATGTTTTATCGTTTTATTGACCCTGATAGAAAATCAAATGGCTATAGCAGTACATGGTAACGTTAAGCAATTAAAGGCAACAATTCTCTTTGTAAAGAAAAGTTTTAATATATCACTCTGTAAACTGGCACAGTGTACAAAAACTCACTTGTCTCTGTTATTGCTCCAAGTCTATTTCAAATCTTCTCTTAATGTTCAGTTTTCTGTAGGTTATTCATGTTAATGTGTCGCTGTTGTTTATCAGGTATCCAAGCAACACAACAACATTTAACTTGTTCACCATTAGAGGGCGCGCCATGGAGTGACCGCAAGTCATATTTATACATTTGGCACATGATTTTATCAGAGCGACCGATGGACACTGTTTTAATTCTATTTTTTACATTTTACGTACTAACCTAATTTCAAAGTGTTAATAAATATGTCCTATTACTCTTGTATTACAGCTGTCCTCAATTTGAACATTATGGATATATAGATAGATATGAAATAGTTTATCTCGTGAAAAACATATTAAGAGAACAAACGTAGATTTACCTATGCTTTTATACGAAACTTACCAAATAAAACAATAAGGTTGAAAATAAAATAAAATCTGTAGGGGCGCAGCGACTTTTATGTTGAATTGGACGTCACCAAAATACCGGAAGTGCCCGGATCACTCTTGCAGTTCGAACTGTCAAATAAACTTTATGTGAATGTTTGAAAATGTTGCAACGTTTGTATCTACAGTGTAACACTTTCTGTCACCGAACGTTCTAATATTTGGCGGGACGAGACATGGCAGGTACGTTAAAGGTTAAAGCGAATGGATTACTGTCAATTATTAGAATCAAATGTAAGTTCGCGTTTACAACGCAATTCATAGCGTTGCTGATTTATCTCAGCAGATCATAGTGAAGCTTAAGTTGCATTTACTTCTATTGACCTTATAATTAATTATGATGAAGGTTATACATGATTAGATATGACCAATGCAGTGTGTGGACATGCTTGTCATTCAAGGTCAGTTAAAATATAGGCCTCTTGCTGATGTTGACATAATTTGATACTGTTTTATTAATGCTGAAACTGTTTGATTCACACAGGCATGTCTCTTAAGATTTTATGGAGGTTACATCAGCCTTTGAAAAGGACACAAGCCTGTGGATTTGCTCTCAGGACACTAAATGGATTAAACAGTGTCACCAACAGGTTAAACTGCACAACACTGGCATCCAGTGCATCTGCACAAAACCTTCTCAAAGACTGGAGGAACTGTCACACCGGTTTACACAACCATAGATGCTTTTTGCAGAGAGGAGTGTGTCACCGACCACATTTTGAAATGCTGACTCCTTTAAATTTAAAATCTAAAACATGGAGTTTACAAATGAGATTACAGTCCACAACAACTGCCACAAAGTCAGTGCTAAAACTAGGAGGCATGCCCGGAAAAAGGACTTTTAAGGGGCCAAGAACAAAACAGCCTTCACGAACCAGTCAGCCTAGTCTGGAGGAGGTGTGTGATGATTTTTTAATTAATTTTTTTTGTTAAAATCATCTTTGTAAATGATTTATAATTATGTGTCTATGTTTTCCAGGACATGATGCAATGCATCGCATTCGCGACTGCAGATCAGTACCATTTACCAACACTGTGTCACGATCTCATCGCTCATGGCTTCGCTGAAATCCAAGAATTTCCCAGAGGTCAGTTCATCTATATCACTTTTTTTGTAATGTTTTTGACCGTGCATAGAAAATAATGCATTTCATTCTTGTTTGAGGGATACACATGTTTGTAGTGAATACATCTTGTGGTTTTCAGATGCTTCTAATGTTTTGGTGATGGGGACAGAGAATGCTGCAAAACCTTATGATAGTGGCACAATATTCATCTTCAGGTATGATGAATGATGTTTTGAAATGTTCATTTCTAGGGTTTAATTTTTTTGTTTTGTTTACCATACAGAGAAGGCTCTGTGGTGTTCTGGAATGTTGAAGAAAAAACTGTGAGTATTAGTTCTGTTTTATTCATAACATTCGGAATAACTTTTGAAAAAAGACTTTTATGCTCATCCGGGCTGAATTTGTTTTATCAAAATGACAGTAAAACAGTAATACTGTGAAATATTATTATTATTATTATTATTACTATATTTCAAAATGCAGCTTTATTCCTGTGATGCAAAGCTACATTTTCAGCATCATTACTTCAGTCTCCAGTCCTGTGTCAGATGATCCTGCAAATATCATTCTAATATACTGGAGGTGTTCAAGAAACATTTCTTATTGGGTCGGTTTCCCGGATAGGAATTAGATTAAGCCAGGATTAGACCTTTGCTAATTTAGGACATTTTAGAATTTTTAGAAACATGTCTTACAAAAATGCATAACATTTATTTTAATCTAGGACTAGTCTTAAACCCTGTTCGGGAAACCGGCCCATTATCATCAATGTTGAAAACATAAATGCATCTTGCAGTCAGGAAGTCAGCATCATTTCAGCTTGCATCAAGTTACATTTTAAAATCTAGTCAAATTAGAGTTGTAGTAATATTTCATTGCTTAAGCTTGGTGAGCTAATCTTGATGTTTATACACATACATACTCTTATGTTTATACTCAGGCAAAGACAGTGATGAGGATCCTGGAACAGCATGAAATTCAACCCTATGAAGTTGCCCTAGTCCACTGGGAAAATGAAGAAATCAGTTATACTGTAGGAGAGTGAGTCACAAATCCTTCATTTCTTAATGCATATATTACCTTCTGAAAGTCACAGTATTTTTTTTTATGTATTTTTTTGGTTTAGGGGCAGTTCAAAGCTTCATCGTGGAATTTTCTTGTTTAATGACGAGCTGGATTATGATCAGGTTGTTCTGGAGAAGTTTGCATTTTCCAATGCTTTATCTCTGTCAGGTGGGATATGTTTGCGTTTTCACACATTTTTAAAAAAATGTAATAAATTATAAAAACGGTGATGATTAGTTCTATTTTTATGTGTGCATTTTTGTGTAAATATTTGCTTTACCTTGCATGATTTCAGTCAAACTGGCAATATGGGAGGTCTCTCTCGACAACTTTGTTGAGTCCATCCAGTCAATTCCTGAGGTAGATCCACTTACGTAGTCTTTCATAGGTAATACCAGCATTTGATGCTTTTTGCAATAGTTCTGTATATTTAATGGCACAAATGCAAACATATGTTCTGATTTCCTAAAAATGCAAAATATACCTCCGTTTGAAATGAGGTAATTGTGGCAACCTTTTTAACAGATGCTAAAATCTGGACAAAGAGTGAAACTGTCCAGATCTGAAGTTATGCAGAAGATAGGGGAGCTCTTTTCCTTGAGGTCAGGCTGATTTTGTCTAATTTTATCTGGTTTATATTATATGAGATAACCTGCCGCTGTAATTATTACCACCTCTTTAACCTTCTACAGGCACTGCATAAATCTCAGCTCTGACTTGTTGATCACACCTGATTTCTACTGGGACAGAGAAGATCTTGAGCAGCTCTATGACAAGACCTGTCAGTTCCTCAATATTAACCGAAGAGTTAAGGTTAGCAAAGGAAAATAATTTTATCGTCTAAAAGTGAAAACGAGCTTAACATTTGCTCACCCTCAGATCATCCAAGATTAGTTTGTTTCTTCATTTGCACATCAGTGGATCCTCTGCAATGAATGGGTGCCGTCAGAATGAGAGTCCAGACAGCTGATGAACTTCACACCATTCCACACAACTAACATCCAGACTCTCCAGAGGATTCCTGGGGAGTAAGTGATGTGATGCTAAATTTCTCTCCAAATCATCTACATCCTGGTTTGTTTTCTAGGTTGTGAACGAGAAGTTACAGCACTGCACTGAACTAACAGACCTGATGAGGAATCACCTCAGTGAGAAACACAGTCTCAGACTGGAGTGGATGATTGTTGTACTGATTACTATTGAGGTTAGTATCAACTAATATCCGCCTTAAAGCTGCAGTCCGTAATTTTTGTCACTCTAGCGGATAAATGAACTGAACTGCATGTGTCTTGCAGAAGAACATTGTAGCCGGAGCTACTTCTCTCGGTTTATTTCTATGACAAATCACGCAGGTACTGGACTACTCTGCAGCGGTACCTACCCGAACCAGTCTAAATAGTTAGAATATAAACACTTATTATAGGTGTACTGTAGGGATTCAGGACAAGCCAAAAACATGGTTTGGTAACTGGGTTCATGGTGTAATCACTTATTTTGAGCACAAAAAAAGTTATGGACTGCAGCTTTAAGCAGAATTTAATTTTGAACACCAGTTCAATAAACAGTACTATTCAGCTGCACTATCAAAAACTGTTGAAATGTTTTGCAAATGCAACGCAAAACGGATATGTTATTTTCTTTTATTTACAGGTGATGTTTGAACTTGCTCGTGTAATCTTCTGAGGACCCACAGATACAGTCTTACAATGCATACAGTGACTTTATAAACCAGCACATAATTTCATTATCTGTAGATGAAGTTCTCAGTGATACATCATCTTATCTTTTGCTGTTTTTAACCTGACACTGGCTTGAAATAAAGTTTTTTTTTAGGAGTATCATTTAAATAGTGGCTCATGTTGTTTCTGAATCTATGTCTTTGCTGTAAAATCCAGATCAAGCAGATGGTTTTGAACTTCTGAATGACCTTGAGTAATATAAAACTGCTCCAAATGGCATGGTTTTGTAACTGTTGTGCTTACAAAGCCTCTGATCATGCTAAAATGAACTTCTTTCCAAGCTAAACTTTCTCTGTTTTTAGAACACGTATGTGCTTACACTTTTACATTTTACTAGTTATTACAAATTTTCCTCAAATGATCCTGCTAACAAATACAACATGACATCATGCTGATGTTCTAGACTAGTGTTCTCGCGGTTGATTGATTGATCAGCCTCTAGTGATTGACAGCCGGTCAATACGGCGCGCGCTCACGTCATGTGATTCAAAGCCTCCGGAAAACGGCAGCGGATCACAGACTGAGCTCGTACTGCTCGGTGGAGAGCCTTCCTCCGCTTCAGCAAACAAACCAGACTGAATACGACATTAAAGTTCGTCGAGAAACAGCAGACGGTAAGTGACGGCTTGAAGATTTTATTTCAAACAAGTGTTTAATAAAACGATAATCGGCTTGTTTTTAGCCCAGCAACGAAGGGCACTATCGATTACTCCCCGATCTTGACCGAAAACGATTCATATTTTGACCGTTTTCGTCTTTGCATTGCTTTTGCTTATCTAGGATGAACGGTTTTCATTTCTCTGTTCATCTGTGTGATTTTTCTTTTGCAAGTTTAAGTATAATGTTTTTTATTGGGTTCAGTTCGTGAGCGCGTGTTTCCTATTTGTCCGCGGAAACTTTTGTACTCGGAATTCACCAGCATGGGCGGGGCTTCAGCAGAGAGAGAGACACACACACACACACACACACACACGTAGTTGCCTCGAAACCTATTTAGACACTGAAACCACACTTCTGACAATTTTATATGTGAAATAGGACATTATGTAGGTTTTTACATTTAGTTTTTTATGCAAGTGAGGAATGTATTTTATTAGTGTTACTTGCTAGAAGTATTGTTTACCTCACAAGTATTGAAAAACACTATATACACACGCACACACAAAATCAAGTTAATTTACGAAAAATGGATAGATGGAAAAAATATGATTACTCATCATTTCAAAATATTATATTTAAAGAGTATATTTAAATCAATGTTTTATACGTATTTTTTTGCCAATATATTTAATATAAAACGTGTTTGTGTCCTCCATATATTTATCACATAAGCATTCAGCCTCAGTGTAGCCTACTGTAGGATTTTTTTTAATCTTGCCCCTGAAATGCATTTTTAAATGTTCAATTCCAAAAATACATTTAATTGAGATTCTATTTCCAGCATATATATTGAATGTATTTCTATACATATAGGATTTATTTATTTAGCCATATGGTCAAGGACACATAGATGTTCTTTAATAAATAAAATTTTGGTGACCGAAACTTTTTTTTTAATGAAAACCTACTTTTTTGTGTGTGTGTGTGTGTGTGTGTTTGCATTTAGGTGGAAAAAATGGACTTGGCCCATCATGGTCTTGTTCTCCTTAAGCGCCTCAATGCTCAAAGAGAGTTTGGTTTCCTCTGTGACTGTACTGTGGCTATAGGGGATGTTCTTTTCAAAGCCCACAAAGCCGTTCTTGCTGCGTTCTCAAACTACTTCCGTATGCTGTTCATCCATCAAGACAGGTACTACGAACATAATAGCAAAAATGTTCATCATTCACATTTGCAGTACTGTTATTAAATGATTCTCTTTTGCAGCAACTGTGTTCGCCTGAGGCCTTCCGACATACAAGCAGATATCTTCAGCTACCTGCTTAACTTAATGTACACTGGAAAATTCACCTCACAGCCCATTGACCCTCTTCGCCTTGAGCAGGGTGTAAAATTCCTGCATGCTTACCCTTTATTACAGGAGGCAAGTCTTCTTATAAACCCTGAGTCCCAGTATGTACCTTTGACCAACTCGCTTTATGGCATACAGTTACCTGATCAGACATACAGCCGGCCTGAAAGAAAAACAGCATCCAAGGATGGCGCTTGTGCTAAAAACTCTGAAAACGTTAGCCGAGAGTTTTCGGAAGCTTCTGATATGGATTACAGATCTCCACAACCTGTCGGCATAGAGTCACCCACCCCAAACCCTGCAGCCACAATGGTCCAACACCTTACATATGGCATTATGAGCAGGAGTGCTTCCTCCAGAAAGCATTACACCTGTAATTATTGTGGAATGCGTTTTAATCAGAGGTGCAAGTTGAAGGAACATCTCATTGTCCATGCCAGCCAAGCAACTGAGCCATATGTGTTGTCTATGCAAAATGGTCACTCCGTTGAGTTTGAAGCTCAAATGGAAATGGAGGAGGACCATTTGCATGCTGACAGTGACGTTATTAGTGATACCGATCAACAAGCATGGATGGAAGACACCCCGCCGCCCTCTGAAATTGCTGATATAGACAACCTGGAGGGCACTGAGATGGGTCGTGAAATGAAACGGCGAAAATTTGAGTGTCCGACCTGTGCTCGCAAGTTTATTCAGAAAAGTCACTGGCGTGAGCACATGTACATTCACACTGGAAAGCCATATAAGTGCAGTGCTTGCGGAAAAAACTTCTGCAGAGCCAATCAAGCTGCTCGACACGTTTGTTTGAGTCAAGACATGGACTCGTACATTATGGTCAACAAACAGAGTTTGGTTCTGTGTGGTGGAGAAGACAACAGTCAAGTGGAAGCTCTCTTTCAGTCTTCTGAAAGACCTTATAAATGTAGCATGTGTGCGGCACCTTTTGCAAGCCCTTCTGAGGTTCCCAGACATCAGTGTTTGGCCGAGAGTGACGCTGTACCAATGGCAGAAAATTCACTGGGGGAAAACCAAAATAAGGACTTGGAGACGACTACTACTGAAATAACGGTTCCTTCTTGAAATGACACGCTAAAGCAGTATTAGCGTATCACTGTTATGATTGTTTTGTTTTTTTTTAAGGCGTACTGCATTATTTTGAGTCTTTTTTTTTTATTGCAAGCTAATTTGTGTATTCGTTTGAAACTAATAAAATGACAACTTAATGTTTCCAGTCAGAAGCAAGTAGAAAAAAAACAGCATATTATGTGGCTGGCTTTCGTCCAACTGCGTTAGCATGCTTTATATCAACTTTACATAAATCACAAGTCAGAAATTGGTAAAGTTTCTTTTATTTAAATAAAACTTAAAATTATAATTTGTATTAAACCATACGTACACAATGCTGCACTCCTGTATTTAGTTGATTGTTAATATTGCAGTTTCTTCAAAGATGCATAGTCTGTGTATAATCAAACATTCTGTACATGTGGGTTTGAATACTTAGCAATATATTAGAATAAGTAAAAAATGTGTTTTCAATACTTTGATGGCTTATTGTATCACGCAAACCTCTGTAATACAGGCAAGGCAGGTTGTATAATATTAACAAAAATGCTCAACTGTGTAATGATCATATGCAGGGTGTTTTGATACTCATTACTAATTTGATACTCATGGATACTCAAGTGCTTCTCTGGAGTCAGTAGTTGCAACATTAGTTTGCATGCTTCATTTTTTTATGCCAAAAATATAGTCAATGTAAATGCTGTAAATTAAAATAGCCTAGTAAATTACAAAAAATATATATGTTCGTAACAATGACTTTGTCTTTTGAGTTTGATAAGTTTTTGATTGTTTGACAAAAAACAATTTTCAATCTTTGACTAAATCTCTCTTTGATAGAGCATGATTTGATCATTACCGATTTGGTAGTGTACATCATATTTAGAGTATAAAATAAATTTATCCTTGATGCATGTCAAGAGGTATATGATGGTTCAAAACTAAATTACAAAACTTTAAATACCAGGGATTGCACATCATTCTACAATGATAATCATTTTCTTATGCTAAATATGCCAAACGGTCAGGATATAAGGAATGAGTACTAATTCTTTTTTTTTTTCTTTTTTCCGGTTTGTTTTAAATATGTAACACAACACATGATGTAGTGTGGTATAAGCTTAGGCTAATGTCTGAATAAGGATAAAAAAAATGACATTGACCAATATTCTCAGTAAAAATATGACAAATAGCTGCTTTTGAAGGATTTCATATGTTGAAATATTTTCTGCATCAAAGTAAAATGTAAAAATTTAGTTAATGATCAAAAGGCTGCATCTCTATTAAATAACTACTGTTTTTGGTTTCACTTTTTCTTAATGAAACTTTAATGATTCAGTTTTACTTCTCAGTGGTTTGGTCATTTCCTTTGTTGTCATATATGAGATTTTTTTATGAGCACACCCTCTTCCAGGTCTAAAATGTTCAGAATTCATCTCATTAGACTTGCACCTGAAATGACAGAATCAGTGTTATAAATAAAATAAAATAAAAATCTGACATTAAAAATGACTGATAACTAAATGCTGTATAATAAAATCACTTACCAATGCATTCAAATCTTTCATCTGGTTCAGCACGCCACTATTAAATTGCAGCATCAGATGTCTGTTTAGCAGCAGTATCTTGAGGTGCACCCTCTGTGTGTGTCACCTGTCTAATATCTCCAATATTATCTACAGCATCCTCCCATACATCATCCTCTACTTCTGACTGAGGTTCTGTTGAATTTTTAGACGCAAGTGAAGTCTCTGAGTTTGCTTCCTCCTTCTCCTGTTCAGCCATCTGCAACATTCCTTTCTTTTCTTCTGATGTAGCATTAGGTTGGGCTGTCGCTTCTACAACTGTGGCATTAGCTGGTGCCATCATCACAGGAGATAAAGCAGGTTTCTCTGCTACTGGTGTTTCCTGTTGAGCCTTTTCTACTGTAGTCATGGTGAGTGCCTCCATCTCAGTTACAACTGATGTTGCCTTTACCAAGGTCAGAGCTGGTATCTTTGGTGTCTGTGCTACCTGCTCTGTTGTTTGTACTACTGGGATCACAGCAGGTGCTTCTGGTACTGAAATTGGTGTCTCTACCACTGGTGGCTTTACTTCTACTCCTGCAGGCATTGTTGGTAGAGCTACTGGAGGTCTATCTGCCATTGCAATTGCAATTGGTGCTTCTGTGGTTGTTCCTAGTACTAGGCTCACAACTGACCTTTCCGCTCTTGTAGTCACAGTTGGTGTCATCATCACTGGGGTTACGACTGGTGTCTCTGAAACTATAACTGGAGTTGGAGTTTCCACTACTGGAATCACAACAGGTGTCTCTGCTGCTGCAGTCACTGTTGAAACAATTACTGGAGGAGTAGCTTCTGTTACTGCCACTAAAACCTGACCTGGTGTCTGTGCCACTGGAGTCAAAACTGGTGTCTTAACCACTGCAACTGGAGTTGACTTTACTACTGGACTTTCAACTACTGGGATCAAAACGGGTGTTTCTACTGTTGCATCCACTCTTGAAACAACTACTGGAGGTGCAGTCTCTGTTACTATCTCTAAAACCTGATCTGGTGTCTGTACCACTGGGGTCAGAGCTGGTGTCTCTACTATTGCAACTGCAGTTGACCTAACAACTGGCGCTTCTACTACTGGGATCTTAACAGGTGTTTCTACTGTTGTAGTTACTGCTGAAACAGCCACTGGGGGTGTAGTGTCTGTTACCATTTCTGAAACCTGACCTGTTGTCTGTACAACTGGAGTCACAACTGGTGTCTCTACCACTGCAACTGGAGTTGACTTTACAATAGGAGTTTCTACTACTGGGATCACAACAGGGGTTTCTACTGGTGCAGTCAGCGCTGATTCAACTACTGGAGGTGTAGTGTCTGTTATCATCTCTGAAATCTGATCTGGTGTCTGTACCACTGGGGTCACAGGTGGTGTCTCTATCACTGCAACTGAAGCTGGCTTTACTACTGACACTTCTACTACTGGGATCTTAACAGGTGTTTCTGCTGTTGCAGTTACTGCTGAAACAGCCACTGGGGGTGTAGTGTCTGTTATGATTTCTGAAACCTGACCTGGTGTCTGTACCACTGGAGCCACAACTGGTGTCTCTACCACTGCAACTGGAGTTGACTTTACAATAGGAGTTTCTACTACTGGGATCACAACAGGGGTTTCTACTGCTGTAGTCACCACTGATACAACTACTGGAGGTGTAGTGTCTGTTACCATCTCTAATACCTGACCTGATGTCTCTACCACTGGGGTCACAGCTGGTGTTCCTACCACTACAAATGGAGCTGGCTTTACTACTGACGCTTCTACTACTGAGATCTTAACAGGTGTTTCTATTTTTTCAGTTACGGCTGAAACAACTACTGGGGTTGTAGTGTGTGTTACCATTTCTGAAACCTGACCTGGTGTCTGTACCACTGGGATCACAACTGGCAACTCAACCACTGCAACTGGAGTTGACTTTACAATGGGAATTTCTACTACTGGGATCACAATAGGTGTTTCTACTGCTGCAGTCACCACTGATACAACTACTGAAGGTGCAGGCTCTGTTACCATCACTGAAACCCTATCTTGTGTCTGTACCACTGGGGTCACAACTGGTGTCTCAACAACTGCAACTGGGGTTGACTTTACAATGGGAGTTTCTACTACTGGAATCACAACAGGTGTTTCTACTGCTGCAGTCACTGCAGACACATCCACTGGAGTTGCAGTCTCTGTTAACATCACTGAATCCTGAACCACCTGGCTCACAACTGGTGTCTTATCCACTGCAACTGGAGCTGAATTTATAACAGGAGTTTCCAATACAGGGACCTCAACAGGCGTCTCTACTCCTGCAGTGTCTTCTGAAGCAACTCCTGGAGGTACAGTCTCCATTGCCATCACTGAAACCTGACCTGGTGTCTGTAGCACTTGTGTCACAACTGGTGTCTCAACCACTGCAACTGGACGTGACTCTACAAGAGCAGTTGCTGCATTTGTTGCAGTTACTGAAATCTGAGCTGGGGTTGTTACCACTGGTGTCACAAGTGATGTTTCTGCAGCTGAAGGGACTTCTGGGATCATAATGGTTTCTGATGCTATTGAAGTTCCAGCTGATGTAACCACTACAGGAGACACAGCTTCTACCACTGCCATTAAAGTCATAGCTGGAGTCTCAGTGTCTGGTGTCTTTGCCACTTCAGCTAGAGTTTGTTTTGCTGATGTGCTGGAGACAATGGGAGTTTCAATTACTTTGCTTACAGGTGTTTCTGCAAGTGAGGTCACATCTAGTGTAACATCTTCTGGAGGTACAGTCTCTTCCATTGAAACAACAGCTGGAGTCTCCAGAAAAGGTGTGACTGTGGCTGGGATCTCTACTACAGGGGATACAACTGTTTTCTCTACCAGAGCTGGAGTTGATCTTACTGCTGTGACAGAAAAAACAGGTGTTTCTACAACTGATGCTTCTGCTAGTATAGTAGTCACTGTTCCTATACTCACCACTGGAGATATAGCTTCTGTTACTATTACTGAACCAAAATCTGGAGGTGCTACCACTGGAATCACATTCTGTATCTCTACTACAGGGGCCACAGCAGTTCTCACAATCACTGATTCAACATTTGGTGCTTCGACAGACATGTCTTTTACTGGAGGTAGATCCTTTGACTCATTGTCTAGAGTTACAACTGGTGTTACTTCATCTAAAGGTGTAGCTGGTGTCACTACCACAGAAATAACAGTGGGAATCTCCACCACTTGTTCTTTGGTCTCCACCACTTGTTCTTTGGTCACTGTTGTCAACACTGGTGTGTCAGAGTGTATGATTTGATTTTGTGATGTAACAACAGAATTATGAGTATCAGTTGTTTTTGCCATAGATGAAACCACTGGTGTTTCAACTTCAAGTTCTTTAACCACTGAGGTGACAACAGGTGTTTCCATTTCCAGTTCAGTTACTACAGCCGTCTCTACCTTCACTTCTGATACCACTGGAATTTCTACCTTTGGTTCTGTCACTTCAAGCATCTCAGCCCTGAGTTCACTCATTGCTTGTGACTGCATCTCAGAAACAGCAACTTCTGGTATTTTTGCTGTAATTTCAGACGTCAGTGGTGATTCTTTTGCAATTTGTGTTATTTCCTTTACTGCAGGTATCTCTTCTTTAATTTCTGTCTTGCCTACCTGCAACTCGTATGACAGTATCTTTTCTGTTACCTGTTCAAGATGTTCACATTTTAGAATAGCATTTTCATCATCTTCATTCTTCATTTCACTCATGTTACTGACCTCTATTTCTGCAGAAGTATAATTTTGTGCCAGCACTGTGATTGAAAGCACTTCAATCATAGTCGGCCCTGAATCGAACCCTTCTGGTTCTGGTTTGTCAGCAACACCCATAATAACTGTATCTTTTTCTTCTGGAACTGCTGTTTCTTTAATTTCTGACAGCATCATTGCTGGAACCTGGTCATCTTCTATTGCTTCACCCTCTTGTTCTGTTGCCTTTCGTAGCATGGATTTTTCAAGTACCTGTGTTACTGGTTCAGACACCATAGACTTCTCTTTCCCAGATTGTTTTGTTGTGTTCTCAATAATGGCGATCATCTCTAAAACTTTACCAGTCTTAATATTCTCGGTTGTCGCTGGTTGTACATTCTCTTTGGGAAGTTCTGGACTTGATTTGGTGTCTTGACCCCAGTCTTTTGTTTGAGAAACCACAATTTCTGTTGCTTCAGATTTGGCTTCAACTTCTGGCAATACTATCTCTAGAGGTTTTAGTATCACTTCAGAACTAGCGTCGGGCTCTTCTGGTGTGTCTGTGAGCTCAGATACATCTTTTGAAAATGCGGGAACGACTGTGTGTTCTCTTATCTTATAAACCATGTCTCCGATTTCACTTCCTACATCAACCATTATTTCAGGAGATTCTTCAGTAGGAGTTTCATTGCTGTCAGTGTTTGTTAGAGGTTGCTCTTCCTCTTTCACAAAAATCCCATCTGTTCTGTCAGTTGCACTGTCTTCTACTTTATCCTCCAAATACGTTTCAACATCTTCTTTATGGAGCTCTTCAGCCTCTTCGACTAATACTGGTTCTGAAAGTGACACCTCCTTGGTTGATAGCTGTTCGCTGGCTAATGATTCTTCTCCAGGTTCAGAAATATTTTCAACCTCAATATTTTTAGCAACATCATCCCTTGTCTCTTCTTCTACATGTCCTTCCTTGATGTCCTGCTGTGTCTTTTTTTGTTCCGTTTTCCTGCTGATGTCCTGCACAGTGAATCCCGCTGAATCCCCTGATAATAAGACTACATCTTTTAAGTCAACTTGAATTTCACAGGCATCAACATGTAATGATTCTACTGCTTCTAATTTTGAACTCCCTTCTAACTCCAGTGTCTCTGTCTGTATGTAATCTGAAATTGGACTTATAATACTATCAGTCTCTGTGATTTCCAGACACTCCACAGTAGAGGCATTAATTTCGATTTCTTTGACTTCATTACTTGTGGTAGTGCCAGGACTGCTGTCTATATCACCATGTGTCGAAGACTCAGCTACTTCAGTGGATGCAGGTTGATCATACTTAGACGATTGAACATTTGAATTTGTGAGCTCATTTTCAGGTTTAGGAGCTACTGGTTGTTCATATACAGGTTCATCTAGCACTGAATGCAGTGGACACTCTGTTTCAAGACCATGGGTGTAGTCTGATATAACCTGTTCCAGCCCAGCTTCACTTTGCGTTGTCTCAATCACCTGTTTGAGTTCAATACCAGTTGTACATTCCTCTCTTTGTTCCTCCATATGAGTCTCCTCTGATTCTCCCACAAGAGACTCTGCCACTAACTGAATGACTTGCTCGACACTTAGCTCAGTTTCAATGGCAGATTCATTTTCACTTACAATTACGTCCTGATACTCAGTCTTCACTTCCTTAATTTCAGCCTCATAGACCTCATCTGTCCCAAGTCCTGCAATTTCAGTTTCTTTTGTAAAGTTATCAGAGACTAATTCAGTTGGGACAGCATCACTTACTTCAGGTATTGCCTCCACTAAGGGTGCTGGGAGATGTTCTTCGACAGATGCTATTTCTTGAGATTCTAGGCCGGTACATATTGCTGTTGCCTCAGTTTTCTTATGTGCAACCAAAACCTTTGTTTCCTCTTTTGTGGATGACTGTACGATATAAGGTGAAAATGACACGGCCAGAGATTCTTGGCTTTCATCTTTTGTAGTTACTAACTGAACACTTGGATTCATGCAGATAGATTGAAAAGCTTCCTGTAGGATCACATCTGATGTGTGTATGCCATATTCAGGTGACACTGGTGTAACAGGCCCAGATGACCTGGGTGAATCGGTTAGTTGTGAGACCGCAGAGACCATTTCAGTAGTGTCATCCCCAATAAATTGTTCACTTAATGGTTCCGGGGCAGTGACCGCATCTGCTGTCAACTCCACAATGTCCTCAGCTAAGGTGTCATCCTGTGTTGTCCACTCAGCAGATGATACTGGTGTTTCAATGCTTTCCTCAATGATGCCTTCTTCTGGAATATCACTGAGTTGCTGATGTTTGCTCACAAAGTCTGTAAGTTCTTCAAAGTCCTCTGATAATCCGTGTATGACTGCTGGTCCAGTGTTAATGGGAACTTTAGCTGCAATTTCGGGAACCAAGTTATTAGATGTGTCCTGTTCTAACACTTGTGATGTCATCTCTGGCATCTCATGTTCTATTGTGATTTCAACTCGTTGCTCATGCACCTCGTTCAGACTTTCAGCCTCGATTATTTCATACTCAGACAGAGGAATAATAGCTGGGGTTTCATCATCTTCATCGCATGTTTCCTGATCTTTTGAAGCCTCATCAGAGGACGTCTGGTCTTTCTTTGCATCTGATTTTTTCTTTTTATGTCCTGAGATAAGTTTCTTCATAGAAAATGGTTCGTCTTTGTTCATCTCACTGTCTGAAGGTATCAGCTCAGGAGTACTGCTTTCTCCAGTTCTGACCTTTCTCTTTGGGGTGACCATTTTTTTAAACGTTTTCCACGTGGATCCCATCTCTCCCTCTGCAGGACTTCCAGATTGTTCATTAGATGATGTGAGATGTTCATAATCACCCTCAATGGAACTTCCCAGCGGAGAGTCAGTTGTTTTCTCATATTCCTCTTCTTTGTCTGGTGTTTCGTCCTCATTTGTTTTTCTAGCTCTTTTTTTAGCCGAGCCACCACAAATGAGGGCCTCCCAGGAAACGGTGGTGTCAGATTTCTTTTTGGACTCTTGAGGGCTTACATCAGACACCAGCTCCTCTTCGGCAGGTTTTGGTTCCCCAGCCTCTGGTTCCTCAACTTTTGCAAACTCTATCAATTCCGAAGATGGTTTTGGCTGTTCAGAGACTTGTTCCTCTGCCTCAGTGACCTTTTCTGCAGCTTTACTTTCTCTTTGCCTTCTTGTGGAAAATTTCCTGAAAAGTCTTTTAAGTGGACTTCCTTGTACCTTATCTTTCTCTAGAGAATTCTGAAGCACTTCTTCGGGTAACAACTTCTCATTTTCTTTCTCCTGTGACTCTTTTTCTTCCTCTGATGTAATATAAGGGATATCGAGACACATACATTTACTATCCTCTTTTTCGGCCTCTTCTACACCTATTCTCTTGAGTTCCTCTTCCTTGCTCTCCTTTTGGATTTCCTCCTCTTTCTTTTTCTTTCTTAAACTGGCAAAGATTCCTTGTGTAAAGAATTGTTTGATTGGTGACATTGGTTCCTCCAGCTCAGGACTTGCTTCTTTTTCCAGTTCTTTCTCAGGTGTGTCCTCCACATGATGTTCCACTATCTTTATGTCCTGATCCAACACTTTTTCATTGTCTGTTTGTTCATAGGGTTCAGCTGCATCGGGCTGGGAAGACACCTCACTTTTTTGAGTCTCATCAGGTGTGTTTTCATTTGCTTCCACTGCACTGTTCTCCTGGGTGTCATTGGAGTCCTCTGAGACTTTTTCTTCTTGTTCGTTTGATTCAGTCTTTTCAGATGTGTCTTTTTTTAGGGTAAACTTAAATCCAACAAATCTAAAGATTTTTTTGAAGCCAACTTCACTGATATCATTAACTTGGGTGTCCTCCACCGGTTCCTCATTCACAGTCCCACTATCTGCATTAACCATCTCTGTGCTCTCATTCTTTGAGGCTGGTTGAAGAGCATCCATTTCCTGGAGGTCTTTAATGGTTTCTGTGCCATCTTCTTTCAGAGTAACAAACCCTGAGCCCACTGACAAAAAAATTAATGAATAAAAATAAATAATTAAGAATGAAAAGTGCCAAGGTATGCTCCAAAATATTTGATATGAATACTATTTAAATGTGCTGTTCTCGTTTCATCTGGAAACAATAAGGGAAACAATTAAATTAATAGCAACAATATGGTTTTACATACCATCTGCAAGTACTCTCTCCTCAAAGTTGCCATTTAATTCATCTGCATGGTTCCTTGTCTTTACATTCAAACTGGAGATCTGCCCGTTTTTCTGTAATAACTATATGGAAAAGACAGAACAGATTAAGGAGTGATTAACAAAGTGAATTATACTTAATAAATTATTGGTCATTACATCAAAGTAGCTCTTAACTAAACATATTACCAATGTTATTCTTTGGCAACAATCTCAGTGGGTTTGTCTTGTGTATATACAGCACTGCTCACTCATGCCAAAGAAACTACAACTACAGTACAAAGTCTGATTCAAGTTAAGAAATTCCCCAAACATTTTTTTTTTATTTTACAAAAGTTATCACAATATTTTCTGAATGTTAAGTGCCTAACCACAATGTAGTCAAACTGATAAACTGACAAAACAAAATAATTCAACACATTTATGGAACCCAGGTATCACATAGCTCTCCTTTGAATAAAAGCCATCTCACAGACTTCCTGTTAAACCATAGCTGACCTCATCATGTTTTACAGTGCAGTAAGGGAGAATTCCATCAATCCTTTGGGAATAAGAGCCCCACAAATATCCCTCCATTAATGTGCACAGTAGTACAAAAAAAAAAAAATCTATTTCTTGCCAAATAAGAAAAAGAAAATAAATTGCATGTTAAAATTCTTAACTTACACATTTAATCCAATAAAATAATTCAGACGAACAAGCAAACAAACATCAAAGGACGAACCAAAAATTCAAACCACATGATAAGAAGCAGTTTAGTAGAAATTAAACACTTTGAAATCTAATTTAAATTTTGGAGTCTAGTGAGATACTATATTATTTGCCAGCCACTGAGGATGTGTCCATTACCAGTGTTATGCATTATTAGCAGAACTACTTGGCAGATGACTTCTGAATTCATCCAAATATGTTGACTTCTGCAGTTCCCAATCCAGAAGACTACAGTGATCAATTAAAAACTATTTTTATATTTAAAAATTAATGCAAATAAAATAACGTGCTCATTTATTAAACTAAACTAAATAATTTAATCTGGACTACCAGAACCAAAGCATATCGTGTTCATACAGTGAATTTAGGCCAAAAATCTATAAATAGGACAAAGTCACCTAATGTTCTAATGACTCTTATTACTCCCGTTAAATAGCTGGAAATTACAGTCAGTGAATTGCATTATAGACATTCTTGATAAATGTTCAACACCAATCAAAACACTTTCATAACTTATTTCAGAGAACATATGACCTTACCTCTTTTAGCTAAATACATAATTTATAAGTTGTAATTAATTGACAATTCATTCTTTCTACTTCAAGATTTTAAAATCTGTTGCTTGCTATTTATGTGTATAGGCCTATTACTTATTACCAAAGACATTTACTTGGAATTCCTGAGTGAAAATTGTTTCAAAGTAAAAGTATCCAAAGTATATTGCTGTATCTAAAAATGTTGTCCCCCCCTCATAAAGAGTCTGACTTTACTTTTTCACAGCTGTCATCAGATTAGAAATCTGTTTACTCTGTAAGCAATTTACTTATTCTAAAGAGAAGCACCTGATTCACAATTGAAACTCAGAAATCCAGCGCAGCTAAAAAGAACAAAATAAATCGTTCCTGTCTACCTGCACTACATTTTAAGCATCATCACTTCTGCATTACCTCAAAAATGCCGTAACGGAGGAAGCACACTATGGTTTGAGCTACAACGTGTCTTTAGATTGAGAGGTCGTGTCTTTGAAACTTTGTGAGGCATTTCTCTGCAGCAGGAAGCTGCTTCATGCATTCTACCTTGTCATCAGCACTGCCGTCATTCTGAGCATCGCTCGCCGCTGCAGTGAGCTCCTCCGCCGCTGCGTCCTCCTCACATCTGCTGTCCGGTTGCGCGGATGATGCCGTAGCTCCCATTTCACAATCCTTCTCTCGCTCTCTTCAGGTTCTTCCCTTTCACTCGATGTAACTGCAAAGCGAAAGGGGGAATATCCGAAGATGAGTGATGAGCGGTGGTCGGACTCAAAAGTGATGCAGTTTGGCTCGATGCAAACTCTTTTAGGACACATCCTTCCTGCATCACATGAACACACTGGCACGCCTCGACGCATCAGTGGGAGAGAGAACGAGTCCTAGGATGACCGAGGGACAACCTCTACAATGAACGTTTTTATCCCATGATTATGTTTCTTAATCTTTATCCATCGCCTGCCCGGTCTCATAAAAATACATATAAACAGTGCGCCAAATAGAAAAGAAAAGGGGACTTTGAAAACGGACTTTGGCGTATATATGACACGCACGTGCTTGGCGTGCATACAGTACGCAGTTTTCGCGTGCATACGATACAAAATTTGCTGGCGTGCATGATACCCAGTTTTCACGTACATATGATACGCATTACCCCACAACCCTAACCCTAATATTGAGAGCATCAGTAAAGAGGTCAGTTGATCTTGAAGATGTTCAGGTCTGAACTAGTACATGCCAGTAAGTTGCTCAAAGCATTTCTACATGCAGTATTGCCATGCTTGAACAGAAAAAGGCCTTTCTGCTTCAACGACACTAAAAGCATATCATTTTCTAGTATTACATGCTACAGCATAAAAATGTGTCCTGACAGGAATAGTAAAACCAAGGGGGTGTGCATATGCTTTATGGCAGAAGATGGTAACTCAGGGGGGAGAAACATTGCTAAATAAATTATGTTATTATTGTTTTCTTTGAGCACAAAAAGTATTCTCGTAGCTTCATACAATTTAAAAATGTAATTTAAAATATAAATATACACAGTACGTTGGATGCGACTAGTTGCGATTAAATTGTATTAAGTAGATATAAATAATACCAATACAACCAAATTTAAAATATATCTATTTCATACTAAGTGTCGTTCAAATCTACAGTATTAAATATTTACTGAGAGATAACTCGAGACCTACTGATATAAAACTTTTAATTGAACTTTATTTGGAGTATTACTTGTGTCCAATGCATTTTTCTTATTAATAAGACTATAATGTGTGTTTATGTCACTTTTTTTGTAACATTGCCCTTCAAATGCAAAATATGCACCTAAAGTATACTTGCAATAGTTCCACTTTAGCAAAAATCACATATACTAAGTATGTCTTCAGCACTACTTCTGCACAATTAAAGCGCATTAAGTACAAAATTAGTTGTTTCAATTTAGCAGACTTGACGTATACCAGTTTAGTATACTAAAAGTACAATTGTATGGCATTTTATTAAGTAGGCTACATAAATATGATAATGTATTTGTAGTATAGTGAGCATGAAATAAATGGAAGTATATTTAAAAGTATATTTATTTTTCACTAAGCAAGGATGGCAGAAATTATGAATAATTATCATTATTATTCACACCATTTTTCAGATTTACATGTATTTTAATTGAAGCTGTATAGGACATGAGCAACTGTAGAAGATACAGCAAACACAAACTCCTCATTTAGAATCAGTCTGAACTTCAACCAGTATTATCATCATTGGGTTAAAATAATTAACAGCCATGGAAAATGTAAGAAAGAAAAATCGGGAGCAATGGGAGTGAACCTTTTTGTGATATTCTAACATTCAGGAGTATATAAACGATAAAGGTATACTTTTCCAGCCGTTTTGGGAAGCTCATGCCCCAAAGCAGTAAAGCAGAAAGCATGGACACAGGTTGAATTAAAATCAACTGACTGGTCAAACGTTTTTCCGAGGAGGAGCAGCCTTCATCATAATGCAATTTGAGATTAAATGAGGGCATGTGAATTCAAACATCACGAGTGTGACAAACAAAACGCTCTGCAGTGCTTTTCTTATGTTCTGCATCTCTCAAGGAGTTCATCTAAACAAACTTCCATTCCTTCAGAGGAAAAGTCTGAAGTTCCAAAATGACCTTTTGTTTATTACATAACTTAACATGATATTACACAACTTTAAAAAGACCGTTCATCGCTTTGCGCCCCCTCTAGTCATTTTGAAACCATGAGTTACTTCTATACAGAAAATGTAGACACAAAAGGCTGTCAAGGTCCAAAAAGGACAAAACAGTGACATCACAAATCTGGAAAAAACACAAACAATTGTGTAGGATGTCATGATTACATTCATGCACAAGATGCATTGCATCACATGATATGGAATTTATCAGTCCATGCATTCTCTTTAAACATGGAGTGGGAAGGTTAATATCGACAGTATCTTCATATACTGGATTGTAAACAACATCTGTTAAGAACTCCTTCTTGTTTGCCATTTCTGCTGCTGCAAACAAGAATACACCCCATTTCCAATGCCCAGTTGGGCCACAAATGACAAGATTGCCTCAAGTCCTCTAAAACACAGAGGCACACCTCACCTTCAACCATTCACACAGCTTTATTTTAAGAAGAACACTTTCAACATGAAGACCATCAGTGTGAATTACTACTGGGCCTGAAGATCAAAATAAACAAAAACAGGAAATAAACACATTACGGGCAGATTAAATATTCCTGTTAGCTCATTTGTTGGTGCACAGATGCTGTGGTTCAGTCTAGGCTACAGTAGGGTCATACTGGAGAGAGCAACACTTGACGGTCTGAGCCCACCGAACTCAAAGCTGTTGAACCCAAAACTCACAGGAAACTAGCGTCACTTACCACAGAGCAGGAAGTGACAGTTCTGTTCAATAACCTTTTGACTTAATCGCATTCCAGATGCATGCATATTAATTCCAAGTTTGAGGTCTTACAATACATAAACAAGCTAACTATAAGCAGGATTAACTAAAATCATTAAAAAAGTTACTTCAAATAAATCTTAACTGAAATAATGTCGTTTTAAAGTGTATTTTATTACAGACAGTTTCTATTTTCCCATTTTCATTTAGTTTAAATTGATGCACTGAAATAACTGAAGTTCAAATAAAATAATAATAATAAAATTACCCTAGTGAAAAATAAATATATATGTATAAATGTATTTAAATTACATTTATTTCATGCTCGCTATATTACAAATCCATTTTCATATTTATGTACTTAATAAAATTCCATGCAATTGTATTTTAGTATACTAAACTGGTATACGTCAAGTCTGCTAAATTGAAACAACTAATTTTGCACTTAATGCGCTTTAATTTTGCAGAAGTAGTGCTAAAGTCCAATTAAAGACATACTTAGTATATGTGATTGTGCTAAAGTGGAACTACTGCAGGTGCATTTTAAATATTGTGCATTTAAAGGGCAATATTACACAATCCTCATTGAAAGTGACATAAACATGCATTTTAGGCTTATTAATAAGAAATATGCATAGTGCACAAGTAATACTCGGAATAAAGTTTAATTATTTTTTTTTATATCAGTAGGTCTGAGTTATCTGTAGTAGTAATGTGTGGTTTCAACTTAAAGTTGGTACCTAGACTTTATAGACTTAATATTATAGGTTTAGTTGGCTTTTTAAGTTATATCAACAAAACTTCAGTTAGAAATACATTGCAGCAAAATGTTAAAAAATATTTTAAGAAATAAAAACAACAAAATGACTAGATTAAACTAATTCAAGCTATTAAAAAAATTATATCATCCTGAAAGACAACACAATTTTAGACGGACCTTATTGAGGCTTTATCAGATCTTGTTATCCCGCTAATATGGTTTTGTAATACTGTATTTTGTATACAGTCTTTTTTATGTACATGAACAGATCTCAGGCTCTGCTGTATAAACATAAAAATAAATAAATAAAAACTATAATAGCATGTTAATGTTACTAAAAGGTTCAGTGTTTGCTGATAGGATCAATTTAATTGTGGGGTCAAATCTCAAAAGTAAGTAAAAAAAACCAACAACATTTTCTTCAAAACATACTAATTTAGTCAGTTCAGTGTTTGTGGAAACTTCTAGATATGGTTTTGATGTTCCATTGTCCTTTTAAACTGAACAATTAGCTGTTGTGGAGAAATAACAACAAATTATCTTTGTTTTTGTTTCTTTATAAAGAAAAATGGAAGGTTACAGCACCGGGCAATTCCTGAGTCAAGAAAGATGTCCAAACACATGACAAACATGAACGCTAATTCAATCAAAGCCCCTAAAACACTGGAGCTGCTGTGGAGATTCTCATACTAAGTTAACAGGATCAGTTAATTTGAGTCACAGTTCGGCTAACCAGAACCAGCTGATGTTTTCTTCAGACATAACACAGTTTAGAAGTCCCTGGAATCAGGATGAAAAGATGCCTGTGAATAATCTACAGGCATGCACGTCCCTCTCGTGTTTATCTGCCTGTAGTGTGTTTATCATGTTTTGTTGGGTAACATCTAAATTGGTTTTATTTAAAAAATATGATTTCATATACCTTAACCTGACTTAAAAATAGATCCAACAGAAACACATTTGAGGGTCATATCAGTGAGAGATACATAATTAATGTATTCACTTGAACCACAGTTTTCATCATAATTCCAATTTCTGAAGAAATTACAGTATTACTCGCAGATGTTTGCCAGCAATTTATTGTAGATTTAAATTTATGTTATTTACTGGCGACAGTTTGTTCAACGATAAATAAACATTAAACGTTAGCAAGTCTTTCCAGGACAAATTAAATAAAATAACAGCCTCATGCATTTCTCAGGATTTCTGGTTCCCAGAATGCTTTTATGAAGCTGTTTTTAATAGTTTTATTCTGTAAAAATAAAAGACTTTATATAAGTTAATAGATTTGATAAATATAAATCTACAGTAAGTACAATAATCATTTTTATTGTGGCTTTCTTGCAGTGTTGTTAGGTTACTACTAAAAGGACATCCAGTACCTTTCATTTTTGTGGATCACAGCTGTTCTAAAACCTTCCAGGACAAATGAGAGGAAATATGTTTATTTTGAAAGAAACTTAATTAATAGTAATAATAATAATAATAATATATATATTTATATAATATATAATTTATTATTTTTTTTTCGTATCATGTCAGATAAATAATCAGCGTTTTTTTTTTGTGCATGGGTCCAAAACTTAGGAATCTACACTGGTTAGAAAAGAACCTCAATCAGATACTGAACAACAATATCTCTGTGCTCTGAAAAGGTTTTATGGAGCTGAGTAAATATTCTGATCACTGTCATCTGACTGCACCAGAAGTAATTATATCTGAATTACAGTGTTTCTTTGCGTGTTTTAATTATTGTCAGTAGTTGTTTCATGTGATTTCTCACACGCATGCATGCTATCAGCTGCAAACATCAAAAGCAAAATTAATATTGAAATAATTACTTTGACATCAAGAGGTTACTGTGCATAAATTCTGCTGTGGCACAAAAGTAAAGAATTGTGCTGTATTGCGTTCTATCTTAATTCTTTATTTAAGATTTCCTAAGTGAAATTAGCATGGTTAACGTGATTAAACAGATAGGATTGGATGTTTCTTTAATACAGGCCCTAATCAACAAATAATCTCCAGTCACTTAAACTAAAGTAGGATTCACAGAACTGGTGAAAATAGAACCAAAGAAAAACAATTAATGCAACAGTTGCATTCCGGGAGTAAAAAGCTCATTTTCTCTGTATAAAATGTAATGGGTTATAAAAGGTTCATATTTTGGGTTTTGTGCGTTCCCAACAGGTTGACATGCATGCAAGGTCAAAAAACATTTTCATTGTCTTATGATATGCATTTATTTTTTATATTTTACCTTATTTGCTCAAGGACTGGGATTCGCTAAATGATTAATTTCTCCAAACCCCTTCTTTGCATGATGCTAGTCTGCAGTCTCATTTTCATTTCATAATGCCTGATAAAGCAATGCTACTTTGTTTACAGCCGTTACCGAGGAAAAAGCTTTTTTTTACCCCCTCAAAGAGCGCCACCTAGTGTCAAACGACAAGGATTCAGAGTGACTCTGACTGATACACACAGGGCATCTTTCTGAGCATTTTTGCCAGGCAACTTTTTTTGAGCAATGTTGCTTGGGAACTTTTCCATCGAAAATGTGTAACAAATTTCTATCTGGATCATTTAAATTTGTCTTGGGCCCTGTGCCTCACCTGGTTGCCCTTGACTGCAACATTTGCTAAAGTTGCCTAGCAACATTGCTCAAAAAGTTGCCCAGTGTATCATCAGCCATTATTTTGAGAGACAATAGCTTTACACACTGTGCACCGTGTAAAGCATTTTTTTATTCACTTAACATTAGAGCTACTGAACACGGTATGAAAATCAATAATGGGCACTTTGTTTCTGATGTTTGTAAATGTTTATAGAATATATATATATATATATATATATATATATATATATATATATATATAAAAAAA
>JAUCMS010000031.1:927594-942957 GCA_032357445.1 Enteromius radiatus | reverse complement strand
ACATGTTTCTAAAAATTCTTAAATGTCCTAAATTAGCAAAGGTCTAGTCCTGGCTTAATCTAATTCCTATCTGGGAATTATAACCGGACCCATATGTTTTATCTAGGCTACAGGATTGCTGGTCTGAGGCTGCAGTATAAGCACAGACACATAACATAGCCACACTTTTTTTTTTATTATTAGTATTGACAAGTTAGGCTCCAGCACTCCCACAATTATAAATTGATTTTTTTATTTATTTATTTTTGGTAAAAATAGAAGTGATTGATTTCGTGCTACAAAATCAGCCACTGGCTTTGCAATGTAAAAGTTAAAAACATTCAATGTGTAAGCTGAAAATTTGAAAACAAAAATGATTGGAAGGGGTTTTAAATATTGATGTTACAATCATACTTTGAGGTGCCAAAGAACTCAGGAGAAAGGATAAAACATACACCAGTCTAACAAAAATGACATCTACTACTGCACAACATAAAAATACCTAGAATACTTAAATATTACACATGCATTTATTAATAGCCTAGCCTACATATATAAATTCAACCATTATTAATGTTTATTAAAAGTAATTTGTACTTGTAAAAAAACACTGATAAGTTTAATCACTCTAAATATATTTTTCCAGATACAAAATATTACCACAGTAAACTGTAGAACTACTGCTGCTATGTTAAATGTTTATAAGATAACTCTATTTTAAACTGAAGTAAACTGTGTTTTGAGTTGTCGGAAACTCCCACCAGTCGAAGCTAGTTAGTCACTCACTCGACTGCAACGTTATTTCCTGCAACGATGTGACATGAGGAGGTGATGCGCGTCAGGAAACGATAAAAGATCACGTTTATAGTGTTTGAATTGAACGAGGGGACATGAAATAAGGTAACGTTACATTTTATGCATCATTTAAACTTACCTGAATTCCATTTACACGAAGTTTTGCCGCGAAGCTGTTTAGCTAACTTCAAATTTAAACATTTACTCTACATTAAACAAGCCATTTGATATTTCAGCACGACTGTGGGGTCGTTTTAAGCACCGTTATTCCGTTTTACTTAACTTAGGTCGGATTGTGTTTGATTTTGTTAGATCTAACCTTTTTTGTTTTTGAGGGAGTTAAAATGAAGATGCTAAGTTATTATTATTATTTTTTTTTTTTTTTTTTTTTTTTTTACTAATTGACAATCTGAACTATCGTTGTTCACAATATCAAAAAGGTATAGTCAGTTTTTATTTCTTTGGCTCCACTTGCACACATTATTAAGTGTGTAAGTGGTGCACAAATGTAATATCAATGTTGACTTTACATCCGGAAAAGATGGTCTTAGAAAAGACTATTGTTTTGTACACTTGTGTAGCTATACTTGTGGTTCTTATGTTTATAATGAGACAATAATGCATTTACTTAAGGATTTTAGATTTAAGCACTTAAGTCGTGTATTTGCTCCTATTGCCTCTGTGTTCAACAGAGGACTATAGGGAAGTCCCCACCCTTTTTATTTTCTGTATGGTGACCATGTTGGGTGGGAAATGCATCATGGTTGCCATTGCAGTGACTAACTAAATGACAAATACTGGTCTTGTATTTAGTTAAGCTTCATGATGAATGGTTGCCGCTCCACTGAAACCATCAATGAAAGGCTTTCAGGCCTGCGTTGTGAACCGTGTGTCTGACTGTATATTGATTGAATGTGTCTGCATATGATGCCATAAAGATCCTGTCATGTAGGTCAAACAAACTAAATTTCTAATTTATTTTCCAGGAAAGATGAGAGACAGGCTAGTTGAACTGGGAGGCGTTGCCACCAAAGCCCACAAAGAGGAAGAACAATTAGATAATGAAGATGATGTGGACAATGGTGAACTTGAACAGCATGCGGTGGTGTTTGACGGCGAGGACATCATGGAGGACGCTTTCAAAGAAGCCCAATCCATCCAGAAAGAAATCGGCCAACTCCGGGTGGAGGTGAAAAGGCTGGGTAAGCAGAACACGCGCTTTCTCACCTCCGTCAGACGCATTAGCAGCATCAAACGTGACTCCAACACGATCGCACGCAACATCAAAGCCAAAGGGGAGAACCTGTATGCTCGTATACAGAAGATGGATGCACTTTGTAAAGAGTTGGAGGAAAAACACGGAGCCCATTCGGTTTTGGTGCGCATGATACGCGGCCAGTTCGTCTCCATAACAGGTTCTTTTCACGAGGCCATGAACGAGTACAACAGCGCTGAAATGGCACAGAGGGACAACTGCAAGACCCGCATCCAAAGGCAAGCGGAGATCATGGGTAAAGAAGTGACTGGAGATCAAGTGGAGGAAATGATCGAGACGGGCAAGTGGAACGTGTTCTCCGACGACTTGCTCACAGACGGGCGAACCGCTCGCTCAGCGCTCACTGAGATCGAGAATCGCCACAAGGAGCTTTTGGAGTTGGAGAGTCGCATCAGAGACATCCATGAACTGTTTTTCCAGCTGGCCTTGTTGGTGGAGGAACAAGGGCCCATGGTGGACAACATTGAGGCCAATGTATATGCCACCCAAGACTTTGTGGCCAAAGCCACAACTCAGATAAAGAAGGCAGTCAAATATAAAAAGAAAAACCCTTGCCGGCAGCTCTTCTGCTGCTGTTTTCCATGTTGCAATAAATGATCTCGATGTTACTGCCTTACCATTTTGTGTAAACCCTAGCATACCCTAGTCTTGCAAGCTAGTGTTAACCATGTCATGTGATTTTCCCTAAAGAGACCAACTGATGCCCTGATGTCTGTACTTGTTGGTTGTCATTGTGAAAAAAACGTGTTTTCTTGTAAACCACAGCAGCTGCAGTGAGCTAAAGTGATGCTGCAATCTCACTGCTACACTTCTGTGAGAGTCACAGGACATTCAATTGATGTGTAGAAGATATTAAAAGGGAAACCGCATGTGAAAAGTGTTTTACACCCATGTAGTGCACCAGCAAATATTATACAGAAATATGTTTTACCGATTAATCTACTGCTTTATTTTAAGGTACATTTGTGTATGCATGGTTTGTTGCATTAATTTAATAAATATTTCTTATCTTTTAATGCATTCGCATTTGTTCGATCGCCATATTGTGCTGGGCTGTTCCTTGTAGGAAATTTATGCAATAGATAGTATTGCCTCAGTATAGGTTTCCAAAGTTTCAAAGTAGCTTATGCAATATGACTTGCAAAATATATTGTGCAAAAGTGCTTGGTGGCTTGAATAAAAAACCCTGCAATCTTATACTTTTGAACTCTTTCTTTACATTGTTACTTTTTTTTATCAGAAACAATGTGTTCTGCTTTTTTGAGAACCTCATTCACATGCAAAGGGTTCGAGTCAAGAAGATATTGCATGAATCTCTTAAGTTTACAAGGAGTCAGGTTTTTAAGAACCACAAAGATCTTAAGTTCAACTGGGTACAGTGTGGGTTGCCCCAGTGGGGCTAAATCACTTAGGAAACCTACCGATGCATTTCACTAACATCACATTGCTTTGTTAGACTGCTTAGGCACTTGTTGGATGCTTATCTACATTTTGATGGCATATATTGAACATAATTTAAATGTTAGGAAGATCTACCAGGAGTGGGGTTTGAACCCACGAGGACATTTGTCCATTGGATCTTAAGTCCAACGCCTTAACCACTCGGCCATCCTGGTCACTATGGGGCTTGTTTGGCCTCAAATTGAGGAATTATATAAACCAACCTCAGATTGTGGAATTAGATTTTGCTGGTTCTTTCTTTTTAATAACCACGACTACCCAAAGAGCCATTTAAAATCGAAACGCCCTTCTTCCAACGAGGTAGTTTGATGTCTTTCAGATTTGTTTGTGGTGGTGGATTTGGGGTCAAACGTTTCTTGTCTTGAGGCTTGAGGTTTTTCTGAAAAAGAATTCAGTGCATAATTAGGAAGAGTAAACAGTACAATAAACCTAAAAAGGAAAGGCAACTGAGCTTTGTTTAAGGAGCCATCTGTTTAAGAAGCCATCAATTTATTAACTGAGTTATTGATTTACTAGGTTCTTCAGTCACTTGTTTCTCCGATGGTTACATGCTGTAGCTACATTTGTGCCCCAATCTCACCTGTAACAATATATTGTGTGTGAAATCCGCGTTATGTTTAAATGTTGTACCAGGAGTGGAAACACATGAGGATGGTCTGATGTTCAACACATTAACCACTCAGCCATCCTGGTTTTGGTAAATATGTGAATGACTTGCGGTTGAGTTGTAAAGTTACAAGCAAATGAGGTATAGTACGCAGCAAAAATAAACTATGCAAAAAATGTATTGCCCATGAGTTCAATATATTTAAATTTTTATCTAAACTGAATTTTCTTTATTGTTTCTTCATCTATCAGTCTAAAGTGTTATAAGAAAAGCATTCAGTCTTCTGTGGGTTTTGCATGTGATGCGATGTGGCCTGCAGATATAACTGCATCTAGCTCTGCAGATATGTAAGGGAGTCCAATAACACTAATGCACTGGCATTTATGAATGTCTTCATACTGAAAGAGCAAGATAACATTTATATTTTATTTCAAGCCCTCTATAAATATGCCTCTAAATCACATTTTCCCATCAGGTTTGAGTGATTAATAAAAGTGAAAATGTGTTGCAGTGCTACACCACTAGATGCCAGCATTGCATTTTCTTTCTTTTTTTGTTTTAAAGCACTTGCGTTTTGAGAAAAAAAAATACATGTATGTTACATGAAGATCAAATAACTGGACTACACATTATAAGCAATGGAGTAAATGATATTTGGTATAAGATATGGTAATTACCTAACCCTCGGTATGTAAACAAGCATATTCAAACTGCTTTTCATAATAAGCGTTTGGAGTTTTCAACTGAATTATTTGCTAAAATTATAGCAAAAAACAGGGAATATTGCTTAAATCATTAGTATAATGTTGTTATTTTAGTTTTTCTGGTTGCTGGTTTGTTTCAGGATTGCTTCTTGGAAACCTGTATATGTATGTGGGTAGCTGACAAATAAAAATTGGACTGTCCTGTGGTGTGACATGGTAAAAATATAAGGAAAAAAACACACACACACACACACAAATAACATGAGAAAAATGAGTTAGAAATCTAGCAAGAGAGGTTTAAGAGGTTCAACATTTTTTTTTATTACATAGGACACATTGATACATCAGCTACCCATGTATCTGTGTAGTAATGCATTCAAAACACTTGCACATCTACCAGGAGTGGGGATTGAACCCACGAGGACATTTGTCCATTGGATCTTAAGTCCAACACCTTAACCACTCGGCCATCCTGGACACAAATGAAGACTTTGTCCAGGTATGCTTCGAAGCACGGCTGCTGGTTCAAACTAGTTCTTAGCTAGTCATGTGCTGGTCCTGAAGAGGATCTAGTTGCTCAGGACCAGCTCACACCAACAGCCATGCTCCAACACATATAGATACATGGTATAGTAACACAAAGCAGGGAACTTTTCACCCTAATCATCCTTTTTTTAACATGTTTTGTGATGGCAGTATTTAAAGTGACATGTTTTTCATTCATGTTTGGGGGTTTTCTATGGGAAAGAAACAGAAAAATGACACTGCGAATGAAATACAATACACTGAGAAGGAATATGACTCAGTTCTAATGCAGAACTGTAATATAAGGTTGAAAAAGGTGCCACATTTACCCCAAACTACCAATAATTTATTAAATGTAAAGATTAGTAGATTTCATATCATTAGTGTTGTTTCAATATTATCAATTACTTGAGTAAAGTACCTTATGTTTCGAAAAATGTTCATTTGTTCAGCTTGTGTGATCATTGCATTGCATTACACTTTGATGTAAGATCTCATTGATTTACATTACAAGCTATTTTGCCTTCTGTAATATCACCAGCAGTACCAAACTGCATATTGGTCCTCTGAATAACACTATAAAAGTGCTTTAGTTCAAATAGTTTTCTTAATTCATGTGTTCCTTGTATATTCTCCAGATATTAAGTGTACTTGTATTTCAAATAATCCAATATATTTTTGACATTGATTGTGTGATTGTTTGCACAGGTGGTCCATTGTTCTTCATAATATCTAAAATCTTATTAGATTCATCAGGTTTTATTCTTGTCAGCTCTAGGGCTTCTGTCGAAAAAAAAAGAATTACATTTTGAATGTATGATCCTCATTGTATAATATAGTCTTGTTGTGTGCAAGCTGCGTGTCCTCCCCAAATCTCTCTCTCTCTCTCTTTCTCTCTCTGCCACTCACTCAGACTCTCGTTCTCTTGCTCAGCATCATCTCATGCAGACAGGGAGTTTTTGCTGACAAGGAAACAAGCTTTTACACCATAGTCCAACTTTCAATTTTCATGGTCCTCTATTCATTGTTCAGCATCCCTTTGAAGATATACAAGCCTGAAGACAGGACATCTCTTCAGTCGGATCTTTGTGCTGGCTTTGTTTGCTGCTTTGGAGAAGAGTTATCTCTTCTTCACACTTGCAAACGACCTCTTAAGTTGTTGGACATGCTGTAGGAGCATTCGGATTTACTTTGAAAGCCTAGATGATGTGCTAACTGTGCAAACATCAGGAGCGGCAATCCTTTAGGATGAGAATCTTAAACAAGCCCAGCAGTCTGAAGATAATGGCTATGGTGAGATCTTCACTGCAGAAAGTGATGCTATTTCTCCAACACATCCAAAGAATGGCCGTCACATCACCGCGTTATCAGAAACTGTGCAAGGTAAGAGCGTTTGTGTTGGATTACTTTGCTCATGAATGTGCATTTTATTCAGATCTGTTTCTGACTGTGTGTGTATTTGGGCTCACAGATTCTCACTGTTTTGGAAGGTGATATAAAAAGTGCATTTAACCAAACATTTAGTGATATTTAGCATCCCTTGGCAATATCTCTAAATGTTTGGTTAAATGCACTTTTTATATCACCTTCTAAAACAGGGATTAATCTGTGGCCTGCAGTAACTTTTTATCACTGACCTTTTTAGAAGTCTTGTCCAGAAAGCCATGTTATTGGTTCTCTAGTAGATATTTCATTAATTATACAGAAATTTGCATCTCAAACATTTGCGTAATCCCTTTAAAACCTCAAGTCTTTACCAGGAGTGGGGTTCGAACCCACGAGGACATCTGTCCATTGGATCTTAAGTCCAACACCTTAACCACTCGGTCATCCTGGTCAACTACTCACTAGCTCCTCTGAGTCTTTTCTTATGGTTTCGAGATGACGGTTGTTCATCAGAGTTGTTGCATTATGCACAAACTGCAGTTGGCACCATATCTATGAGATGGCAAGAACATTAATGCATTGACATTTATAAACCTCTTCCTCAACACAAGTGTGCCAATCTCTGATTTCTCTGACTAAAAGCATCCTTTATGGCTTATCTCATAGATGCCAAGTTTCACAACTCTATTGAAAGACTACAGGCACATCTCTAAAAAGCACTTTGAACACTTTCACAAACATTTCAATTGAGCTTTATAGTGTGGTATCCATTTGGAATAAAATGTAATAAAGGATAAACACATTCCAAACAATAAAAAACCCCAACAATAAATAAATAAATTGTGAACGTGATGATCTTGAACTGCTGGGAGTTACTGGTCTGGATATCTCACCATAGATATCTATGGTATCTCACTAGCAACTAGCATTTAAACGCTCTGGACATTATGTTATAAATATAATAATGTTTTCAAGCATGCGCACTCTTAGTTGAACAGCAAGTAAGGACAGTAACGATGCACTGACAGTTAAGTTGTTGAAGTAAACCAGTTAAACTGCTAACTGGAATCTTCTTGAATGATTCACTTAAAAGAACCGAGTCATTCGAGTCATTTGTTCGGACTCGCGCTGTCTTCCTGTTGCTGCAACGTGCTTTTATCGCTAAGCTGCGTTGAGTTATAATAAATAATTAGTAATATATCAGTTTTCAAACATTAACCAACAGTTATTACACGTATGTGACTAACTATCTTTCCACCCAGGGCTGTTCCGTTTACTGACTCAAGACCAGGAAGATGAGGCAAACAGTGAGGTCGAAGAAGAGTTCATGTCAGATTGTTCAAATCCGTCATTTGCTGTGTTATAGTAGACCTTATTATAAATAACTTAGTGAATGCTAATGCGAAAATCGCAGTGTATTTTCTCTGATTAATTGCTTATACTTGTGTAAACTTGTATTACAACCTCATTAACGCATGCAGCACACGGGATTGTAATAAATTTGATCAAGCTCATGTTTTTAGCCTCATTATAGCAGATATGAATGGATCCCAGCTTAATAATAAGCAAGGACTGTCTGTATCTCTCTGATGTCCTTCTTTGGCTGTGAGGCCCCTAAACAAGAGAGCTATATATATATATATATATATATATAAACCACCCAGTCATTATGACTGTGGAGGCTTTAAGGAGACTGCCACCACAAGTGAAAGTTTTATAGGTAGGAATTACAGCAGACTGTTGAAGGCAGGTAAGTGCAATTTGAGGTAATACATTTTTTTTTTTGCAAGTTGGTAAATATTCTGCCAGCCACAGATGCGTTTTGAAACCTGATTGATTTATTTGGATTGCTAGTTTTGTGTTAGTCTGATTAAAGGAATAGCTCACCCCCAAATGAAGGTTGGCTGAAAATATTTTATAATAAGATATATACGTTTATTCATCGAATTCATGTGAATTTATTAAGGATTACTGTGCTGTTATTATAAACAGTTTGGACTCTCATTCTGACGGCACCCATTCACTGCAGAGGATCTATTGGAAAGCAAGTATTAATGCACATTTTTTTAATGCATGCACATCTTGGGTAGCCTGAGAGTGAGTACATTTTCAGCTAATTTAAATTTTGGGGTGAACTATTCATTTACACAGCAGTGCTGTTTTCACTTCCTTTTAGACCTATTTATAGGCCGCACAGACCAAAGGGACAATCACTTAATCAGAGTCTATTGAGATTTTTTTGAATTGGCGCAATTTCAGCTTCATCATGCGGTTATTTCTCCTCAGGACATTCAGGCAGATGTTGATACCCAGACTGATCTTCCCAAAAGGGCTCTGGCATGTCAGGTCCCGAATACCAAGGCACAAGAGCTTAATACGTTCGGAGATGTGGACCACATTCATATAGCCTCGAGAAGGTTTGTATCCTGCAATATAAACAAACCACTGATGTCCTGAACTTTCTTTCAAACTGTCATGTTCTTTCAGAGAGTGTTTGGAGGCAGGTGCAGAGAAATGGACAGGGCTCATAGCCATCCTTGAGGAGCTTTGGTTCTGGGTAAAGCTGAAGGATGAGGAGCTGACAAGGAAGAGGGCCGTGGGAGAAGATGTACATACTTTAATGCAGAAACAAGGCTATTGTACGGTCAGTAATGCTTAGTGTGGAAGAGAGAGAGAAAATCTGTATTACTTAGCCTTTCTGTCTTGTATTTTAAAGAAGAACTAGTTTAGAGCTTCAGAAAGGATGCCAAAGCAGTATGTTTACAGATTAAATATGCATCTCTCATTTGAGATGAGAATTCAACACTTACAGTCCATTTTGAGTGATGTCGTCATATCTTTCATACATAATGTCTTATAATTTTACACTTTGTACCCAGCACCTCCTCCTGTGCACAGATTATTGCTTTTTTAAGCAGCCATCTTGCAGTCCCTTGATAATATAGATGTTTCTACTTTAAAAACAAGATACAGTACAAAATAATTAAACCCCTTGATTACTGCTCCTCACACAGAAGCTGTGATATTGTTTTGTTTGTTACTGCTCTGCTGGATTATTGATGTCCTTTAGATGCACAGCACAGTTTATTATTTGCATTTACTGCATTAAAACATTGCATTATTTACATCAGTTGCAGTATGTCTGTCTTGACAAGCAGACTTCACATAACAATAGCAGTAAACAATATTATAAAGTATTTTTATATATGCAATCATGATTGCGTTAAACAGTATTTTATAGTAAAGTACCTCATTTATTACATTTTTTTATATCATCAGTCAGCAGCACAGTATTGCTTTTGATTTGTTGGTGATATTATCTTGCACACAGAGAATTAATCAAAAGTTTTCCTTCTGATATTGACCACAGAGCAATGATTCTGTTCCTTCTATTCATCTGTCGCTTTCGGCTCAGCTAATGTTTGGGTTTATACATTGCTTTCTGATTGCTTTTCGAGTAATTATATCTCCAATTTCACCACCTCTAAATTGTCTGGAATGAGCTGTAATGAATGTCTAGCTTTATCTGTGTGATTTAGTTTAAATGTCACACCTTTGCATCTTTAATGTGTTATTCGACACAGGCCCTGCACAGCGAGTTGATTGGACAGAGGCAGGATGTGAATCAGATGTGTCTGTCTCTGGCTGTTCAACCTACAGCAATGGAGGTCCAGAGTAATACAGAGACGGCTGCAGGTGAGAGACTGCTTTTGTCAGTTTACGTCCTCCCAGAGGAACGTTTTATTTGTGGGAGCTTTCTCTTTCATGGCACGGGAATTTCAGTTATGTTTCATAAAAGAATCAGCATATATCAAAGCTCAGATCATTCGGTCTTGGGAGAATTCAATAAGAAATGCCTGGGTTCATATTGAAATCTTTCGACTTGATGTCTTGGCAAATCTCTGCACAGTTTGAGACATTGTTAAGATTCCTTTTGAATTTCTGGAAGGGGCAGATGTGAGATTTATAGGGTTCTTTTTCTCAAGAGAAACATCTGAGAAGCAGGAGACTTTTACAAAAATTAATAAACTCTTTTTACTGTGTAGGAGATATAATTCACATATTAAAGAGGTCTATGTACTTCTTGTTTGAAAAGTTTTGAGGTTTAGTCATTTCTGATTTCAAATTTTTCATAATTAAACATAAAAGCTACAATTCGAAAACTCTGTAATGTTTATGGAAGAAGTTACATTTCAAAAACAGTAATATTGTGAAATATTATTACAATTTGAAATCTAAAATGACAGTTTATTAAAATTTTCTATTACAGTATAAATTAAAATGTAATTTATTCCTTTGATGCAAAGCCTAATTGTAAGTATCATTACTCCAGTCTTTAGGGGGGTCACATGATCCTTCAAATCTAATTTGCTGCTCAATAAATATTTATTAAAAATGCTTGTGCTTATAATAATCTTTGTATAAACTGTTATCTATCTATATATATATATATATACCTAAAACAAAAGGTGTTCTTATTTTAGGAGATAAGAGACTACTATATTTTGTCAAGATTTTTACTCGTCTTTATTGGTACCATTAACCAATTTATGTATTTTGCTGAATAAAAGTATTCATTAATTTTTTTTTAAATCTTACTGACCTCAAAGCTTTTAATGGTAGCATCAATTAAAATCAAACAAACCTTTCTCTGTTAAAGACTTTGTTACGGTGATCGATTTCACCTATCAGTCTGGTTTTGTCCCCGATTGTCTGTTTTCATTAAAGATGCCACCAAGTGTCAAATTTTATGTGTATTGTCTTTCCGATGTAAATGGTCGTCTGCTGGATTCAAACACTAATTTTTTATTGCACCTTTCATTTCTGGAGGTCATAGTTTTAGGCTATAGCGTCGTTGCCGCTTGATTTATGTGTCTCTGTAATGGCTCAGTGGACACAATAAACCTTATAGGACACAAAGTGAAAAGTGAGGGAGTGCTGAGGGGGATGGATGTAAATCAGAGCGGGATTTATAGCAGCTGATCGCAGAGGAAAGATTAGATTCCAGAGTAAAGAGACATGGTAAGTGCAGGCCCACAGTATTATGGTCTTAACTACGAAAATATTCAGTCCTGCTAAACCCATTTTTATAAAACAAGTGAATAAACAATTACCCTGAAATAATTAAACATACATTTATACATGATAAATTTATAAATACATTTACAACTAACTAGTTTGTTCATAATTTACACAAAAGGCATATAAAAACAAAATTGTCAAAATAGAATGTATATATAATTTAAAGGACGTCATGGTCATCATGGTCACCATGTCACCATAGTATGCAGAAACCCAAAAGATCACAAAAAGACACTTCTTTGGATGAAATAATCACTTTAAAATGACATGATGTAGAACATCTTGTTTGAGGTCATTTGACTGATGCTGTCTTTAACGTTTAGCAGAGACAGTCCAGGAGGAGAAGATTCGTGAGCTGGCTCAAGCGGTTCAGGAGCAGGCCACTGAGGTCCAGCAGCACTGGGAACGCTTCAGTGCTCAGGCCTCCAGCTGGCAGCATGAGGTGGACTGGGCTCTGGGAAAACTTCAGGATCTCCAACATGCCATGAACCAGCTGGACCTCGGCCTGTCTGAGATGGAGAATGAGAGCTTGCAGCCTGAGGAACACAGCATGATCAACTGTGTGCTGGAGAACGTGGAAAATATTGTGAGTTAAAAAAATATGGCAAGGATTTAAAATAATTAACTAATTAATTTCTTACACTATTATTAATCAGGTCCAGTAAATACTAGATCATTACAATTGTTTTATTTTAATAATGTACTTGTTGGAATTGATATTTAGGCCGGCTATTATTAACAAATCTTGTATTGTTATTGTTAAAGTGTTACCAAACTATTTATTTATTTTTTTTTTCCTAATTGAGAAGCACATACTTTTTCTGTTTAAAATTTCATAATTGATTTTCAAAATATTTTAATGCCTGATTGCAATTTTAGCCTAAACGATCACCTTTCAATATAAACTAATTTGTGTCTTATTGTTTCTTTAACGATTATAAACTCAGTTATTATTTAAGATTCTATTTAAAACATTTTGGATTAAGTGTATGAGTCCACCAGTGTTTGAGAAACAAGGGTACGTGTAGTCTAGTACTATAGATGTGAGTGTGTTCACTCTCTATTCTTTAATGTATTCCAGTTTGACCTCCACAGACTCTATTATACACTTGGATATATCATAGGTAGCTAATCCCTCACGTCTCATGTGATGATCAAATATGACATTTTCTTTGTAATTTTAGCCTTGAATAGAATAAGGCAGATCCTGTGGTAGATCAGACTCTGATTTGACTGTACAAGGGCATTTCAGTAAATATGATAGCAAGACTTCTCATCTGAGTAAATGCATCTGTTTGATTGAAACGTCCCACCAGGTCAGACTAGGTAGGACGATCAAACAACGTCAAAAATCAGGGTCAGGATAGGTTGGAGTAATGGTCACAAAACCATCTCAAATACTCTTTAAGCTGTATTTATCTGTGATCATGCTAATTGTAAATAAATGTAAATAAAAATGATCATTTAATCACCCTCAGCTATCCAAGATGTAGTTTAGTTTGTTTCTCCATCTGAACAGATTTTGAGTAATGTAGCATAACATCACTTGCTCAACATTGGACTCTCATTCTGACGGCACCCATTCACTGCAGAGGATCCATTGGTGAGCAAGTGATGGAATGCTAAATTACTCCAAACGAAGAAACAAACTTATTTACATCTCGGATGGCCTGAGGGTGAGTACATTTTTTGCAGATTTGTATTTTTGGGTAAACCAAAGGTCAAAAGTTTAGTTTTTTACATCTAAGGTTTAGAATAAGACACACAATAGCTATAAAGATGCCAATTAGTGCCACATGGGCAACAGATCATTAGAGCCGACTGGCATCCCACTCTGAAATGCACATAAGGCGCTGACCTTGAAGAATCGATTCTTTTTAATCATGCGTTAGGATCACTCAAGCCACACGGAGTCCAGTTTGTTTTTGATTGCTGCTTTATCCCGCAGCGTTGACGAGTGTGTGACTGTCATGTTGTTTTGAGGATCCCGCGAGCAGAAATATTGACCCTCCACATCGATCTGGGCAGCTGGAGAACATAGATAATTAAGCTGCTACCTGCCCAATGACACTCTTGGGCCTTGTTTCACCAAAACCCCTCATCAAAGCACAGTCAGGCTGCTACTCACTCATTCCTGGAGCTCGAACAACAACATTTTTCACCCCAAGTGAGCATTTTGGGATTTCATGTTATAGTTATATTAATATAACTGAAAGAGTTGCACCATTTGTGCTTTTGGGATGTGGCATTGTCTATCACACAAGATGAAAAGGGCACTCATTATATTTTGGCAGAGATGTGTCTCCAAAGACTCTTGAAGGCAGGCGTGTTGGATAATGAGCGTCTGGTCATTTCAGGAGTGAAGTACCAGAGACCGCTTTCTCATATTCTCAGAACAATGTCTTTATTTTTCTTCAGACAGCCCCCTGCTTAGTCGTCTCATAGGATGAGAAAGCCTTTAAAGCACTGTAATTTCTCTCAGATCTGAGCTACCATTGTGTCTCCATTGGGGGGGGGTCTGTTTCGATCAGTGCATTACGGTCTGATAGCACAGTAAGATGTTAGGCATCATTTTTTATCTTGCCATTTGGTGTAGTCATAATCTTTTAGCCTTGATTGTGAAGATTTTTCTTTTTCAAATTCTTATCAGGGGATTGTGGGTAATCAGCACCGGCAGTTGCAGTGCTCTCAAACGGATGAGAGATATTTCTCTCATGATTTCTTGTCTGGTAAGTTGGGTAAACATTTTTTAAGTATTAGTCAGTATTCCTATAGTCATGGAACACCTTTTTATTTCTAAAAGTTTTGTTTCACAATTATGTGAATTAAAAAAAAAATAGTAATTTTTCTGGTGAACAGGTATATCATTCAAAAGTCTGGGGCCAGTTAGAATTTACTTTAAGGAAATTAATGCTTTTTTGGCACAAATGCATTTAATTGATTAAAAGTGAGTGTAAATGTATTTAGAACGTTACAAAATATTTGAAAAGATTTTCAAATAAAGGCTGTTCTTTTGAACTTTGAATGATTTCAGAAGACTGGAGTAATGATGCTGAAGATTCCGTTTTGCATCACAGGAATAAGTTACAATGCAATAGAATAAGTTATTTTAAATTGTAATGATAATTCAAATGATTACTGTTTAATTGTATTGTACTGTGTATTTGATCCAATAAATGCAGCATAACAAACTTTCCAAAGTATCATAAATTCAACCCCAAACTTTTGAATGATAGTTCACAATATTTTTATTTACAACTCTAGGATATCTCATCGGCTAGAAATTGCCCTTAAGGGTTTTTTCTTAAAGGTGCCATAGAATGGAAAACTGAACTGACCTTGGCATGGTTGAATAATAACAGTTCAGTACATGGACATGTCTCAAACACCATCGTTTCCTACTTCTTATAGAAATCAAGTGTTTGCAAAAGACGACTGAAACACAGTCTGGTTTGGTAATAGTCTAGAGGTGTAATAGTTACGCTCACCACATTTGCATATACCCGTGCTAACGCTGAGAAACAGCCAATCAGAGCAGACCTCCTCAT
>JAUCMS010000031.1:902828-914625 GCA_032357445.1 Enteromius radiatus | reverse complement strand
CGTGACGATACATTGATGTCTTAAGACACGAAACGATCGGTTTTTGTGAGAAACTGAACAGTATTTATATCATTTTTGACCTCTGATAGACAACTCGGGCTCGCAAACACCGTGTATACGCAAAAGATCACTTCCGGTGTTTGCGTGTCCTACGCCAAAAAAAATGTACTCACAAAAATGTACTATGAGTTTGTTTCTTGATCAGATTTGGAGAAAAATAGCATTGCATCACTTGCTCTGCAGCGAATGGGCGTCAAAATAAGAGTCCAAATAACTGATAAAAACATCACAATAATCCACACACACATCAATGAACATCTTGTGAAGTGAAAAGCTGCGTGTTTGTAAGAAACAAGTCCATCAAGGACCTTTCTCATCTATTATGTGGCAAGAATTTAGCATCTTACATAGGACACTATTGTGTGTTTTGGTGTCGTTAATTAACTTAACATCGCTGCTGTTGTTGAAAAGCTTCTGTGTCAACATTAAACTTCTTTGGATTTGAAAAGCTGCATTTTAATAAATATATATTTTTGTCTCAGGTGTATTTTCAATCAAATTTTGGTCATGAATTGTAAAAGCCATGTTTAGGCGTCGTTTAATTACAAGATTACTCATAATCAGTCTCAAACTCAACTGAATATCAATAATGCATGATTAATTAAGGATGTTTTGAACAGGATGCCATTTTAATATCTTGTCTGATTATTGTCTCGGTTACACTAATGTTTTCCTGTTGTTTTTTTCCCTTCCAGTAGCAAGCTGAAAAGTGTCTATTTCTTAACCAGGATGCTATTAAAGCCGCCCACACCTCTAAAGATTACATTAAATGTTCTCGTTTGTTTTAGGAGATGATGGAAACTTTTCTCTAATGCCTGTTTAATGGGGTAATGGTTTAAGGAAGCCTTCGTTCATTATGTAATTACGGTATTACATAATACTAATTGCAATGCAAAGCAGACAATAGATTTGTTGCTAAAAACCACACCTCCTTAAGAATTAAGGATATATCCATAGTCTCTGCAAAGATTGTTATTATGAAGGCATGCATCGTTTATTGAAGAACATTATTGCTCCAGAAAGCTGTGCTGCTTTGTTTAGCTTAAGAAATGTGGTGATGGTTCTGGGTGTATTATTTGTCGGTCTAAACCTTTTTGAGAACTCTGCTGTAAAAGCCCCTCAGCCCTGCATTTATCATGGTTTTTCACCATCTATGTTTATGTTTTGGCACAGAGGTGAAATTATACTGGGATAGAGGCCGAAGAGGAGACGTAAAGTAGTTGTTTATACAAGTAAGGCCTCATTAATGGTGACATATTGGCTACTCAAAAGCCAAATCCAGCTTTAATGAAAATAGGAATGTTCTTAGGAAGCAAATTCATTGTTGTACTAACAAATTTGTATCTCTCAGGAAATGTACTGTGCAAACCTGCTTTCTGATTCTGAATACAGCAGCAGCACCACCTGGTGGTAACACACTTTACAAACATAAAAATAGAGAGAGATATATATACAAATGCTTTAAAAATGACCAAGTAATTAGCAAAGCATTATCCCATTACATGATAGCTGTCACACAGGCAACTTAATTAAGTTTTGCTTATGGATTTTGTTTTATATATCTGACACTTGGTTGGCTGCATATCTAGAGCCTAAACAAACAGCACACTGACAACCTGGATTTGTCACACTTTATTAAATAATATAAAAAAAAATAACAGCTGTTGGGGTGAAACAACTGTTTAGGTTAGTTAACCTAGATGGACAAACATTTTGATTATTTACAATAGAAAAATGGGTTTGAGAACTAACATGCATGAGGTCATATTAAATCGCAAATATGAAAACTGTATTACAAAAATGTCAGTATGGAGAGTAAATTAACTGTACACTTCCTTAAAAAAACCCAAAACAAAACAATGGAAACCACACAGTAAATAATCAACCCCAACTCTTCTTTAAATACCTGAGTTCCCTTATACTATTATATATATATGGCTGGAAAACCTAGAGTAAATATATTCAAATAAATTCAAACATCACAATTGTACAAAAAAAGAAATAAGGCTTTATGCAATATATAAATGCATTTTGTTCCACTGGGGAAAAATCACTCAAGCAAAGACATTATAACACATTGCACATCAACTGATGTCAGTTCTGATCAGTTCTTTAAAAATAGGCATTTTATGTGTCCTCTGTTGTCAAAGATGCTAGAGTTAGATTATTCAGAAACTCGGATGTTTCGGAATATTGCTCTATTGTCATCACTCAACAAAAATGTAAGGAGCATCATACTCAAAGATAGCACATACAGTATCACACATCTAATCCCTTAAACAAGGCCGAGAGAACCGTTTTCTTTCCAGGTGAAAATATTGCAACATTTCAGAATGTTAGCAAACTGAAACATTGTAACGGCTCACCTGAAAAGAGTTATAAGGTTGATGATACACTCATATTCAAGTGGGAAACATTGCCGTCAATGGGCAACCAGACCAATCTAAATTATCCAGACAGAAATTTGTTAACCATACTCAATAGAAAAGAGCCCAAACAACGTTGCTTAAAAAAGGTTGCCACATGTGTCGTCAGCTTTACAGTAAAACTTAACTCTTTAGGAACTGTAAACTTCACTTTTAAACCATCAACAAAAAAAAGTGGAAGAGAATCACAAACTCATGTCAAGTTTCTCACAGATAAACCGTCTATAATGGCATATTCGTGATGTTAAACCCCTGAGAGACAGAGAAGCACATCTGCAAATGTACCGTGTGGTTACAGCTGCAGACTTATACCTGTCCTGCAGGTGTGTGCAGTCACTCACAATCAGGAAGATTGTAAAAAGTATTAATCCAGCACATGCCATCAACATTAAGTGCATTTACATGAATCCTTTAACTTATCAAAAGACATAGAGGATGACCACTGGAAGTGTTGTGTGTGACGGTATCAAGTATTATATCCTGTATATAGCTAAAACTGCATTCTGTAAATGCTTCTCAGTTATGTGTTTGTTCTGACAAACTGATATAGGATAAACTTCTAAGACTGTCATAAATGGACTTTTAAATGAAAGAGAAATCAGGTGATTAAAGTCTACATCGGTGGTTGTTACTTAATGGTTTGCCGGTCTGTTCAGCAACAGCAGGTTAAAAAATGGGGGGAAAAAATCAAAAATTAAACTAATTATACAGTCGTTAGTAAGTATGACAGGAAAATAAATGGACTTGTAAATAGAGAAAAATCTTTTGCACAATGTCTAATGACCAAAGGAACAGTAAAGACAGGTTATGTTCAGTATCATATGTGGTCACCATTTCATGTACCTAACGCTGGGTCTAAAAGTAAAACCAGTTGAGAACCACTGATTTATGTTACAGAAATACTTGTGTATTCCAGCATTACAATAACGAAGACAATGGTTTTCTGTTTGGTCATCACCATTTACTCATTTTCTGGTTTGAAGCTACATATCTCAAAAAAAACAAAAAAGAATATACTGTATCAGAAAGTGCAAGACAGCACAACCATTGTCACTACAGCAGGTAGATACTGTTTCTAAAACAAAAACAAAAAAACTCTTCCAAAAGTGGTTTAAGTTGAGGCTCTTATTTTAATGATTACGTCACCAAACAAATCCCACAGTTCACCTAAACACATAAGGCATGTTGTATTATAAAATGAAATCCTCATCTGTATTTTGACTATAGTCTATATCACTGGTTTAAGCACTGAACGTAAAGAGTGTCCCTCTTTTGTAAGTTCTCTTGTGAAACTCATACACGGAAGTGGGACTGCCTCTTCTCTCCGTGAGATGGTGTTAAACTTGCATGTCTTGAGGTGGTCAGCCATGCTGGATATGTTGGCAAACTTCCACTCGTTCACAGTGTCAAACGCCGTACTGAACCGCCACACCTAAAATGAAAAACATCAGCAAGATTAGATTGTGAAAAATTGTTTTTATGCTTGGTGCTTCAAGACATCAAGGTGAATACTTCCTGATTACCTTGTCTTGTATCTGCCAGGATGTGGTTCCATCAGCTCCCTTGGTCTTCTCCCAGAGCAGGACCACCATGCCACGTGATTGAAGAAGACTGGCACACACGTCCCTCATAGTGCGCGACACCCTGGAGAGTTGGCACAGGCTAAAGCCATCCAAGAAGCTTGCAATGTGCTGGAGTAACTCGAAAGGCAGGTCACTAAGGTGGTCACAGTGGGATCTGAAGTGACAGGTGTCAGTTCTAGATAGAGGCTCATTGGGATAAGCTGATAACCCAGGTTGCACGCCAAAGGAGCCCAGGTGTCGGTCATGGATGATTCTGAAACCTTGTACCGACGGGCAGAACCTTCTTTGTGAGTAGGTGCACCCATAGTACGCCAATGGGCACCTTTGCTCCATCCAACCATTAAGGCCAGCATGTATGTCACCATGGACATTCTTAAAATGGGAGGAGAACTCATCCCTACGAAACAGCTGTCCGCATACGAAGGTGAACATCGAACGCTGTTTGGTCTGATAGCGTGCCACACACTCCAGAACGAGGTCTAATCTGAGGGTGTGAAATGGACTGGGGTTAGAGAGTTGCGGACTGGCATGGTCACAGGCAGATGCTGAGGCAATGTCACCTACCATGGTGCTGGTTGCCAGTATGGCAGAAGGGAGGGAGAAGGTTTGCGTGCCAAAGTCAATTCGATACCCATCTACAAAGCGACTGTCTGAGATGCCCCTACCTCCGGGTGAGTCTCCCAAACAAAAAAGCAAGGCAGCAGTGATTAGGTCAATGCCATGAAGACCCATCGGATCGTCTGCCACCTCGAGGTCTGATGTGTCCACCGCCTTATCTTCCATCTTGGCTTTGAATAAATAGGGGTCGGAAAACAGAGTCCTTCTCCCGTTGATTGTAAACAAATTCATTCCTCTGAGTAGCTGGAGATTCTCCAACTTGCGCTCCAGCCATCGGTCCTCAATTCGAAAAGGCAAATGGTGCAGAACATTGTTGTGCATCAGGTTAGGCACAGGGATGGGTAAAGGAAGAGGTAGTTGTGGCAAGTGGGGCATTTCAGGCTCCCGTGCTGGAACAGGTATGGAATGATCAGGTAAAACCTGCCTTGCGTTCGAAGAGGCATTGACTCTTTCAAGTCTAACCTGGCTGTCTGCATTGCCTTCATTATGAAGTCCACTGAGCTCTATCCCACCATTCATTTCACCTTCTTCTTCAGAAGAGTCACCGCATCCACTGTTCTCCAACCAATCATCTCGTTCGTCTTCAGGGTCTACTGGAAAAGGACAATCAGCACCACCTACTGCTCCCAGATCAGAATCCGAATCAGTGTCACTTTCCTTGGTTGTGTCATCGCCATTCCTGACACCGCTGCAACCTCCATTCTGTTCCTCACCATCAGGATTCTCCACAATCAAGTCAATATTTTTTGCACTATGGAGAACGTCCAAAGTGGCTGCAAAGCTTCCACTGTTTTCCACTGAAATCGTGTAAGGTCCACCATACTGTTCCTCGTCAGTTTCAATCAATTCATTTTCCGGGTCTGAACCCTGGGGGCTGGAATTGTCCTGATTTTGCTCCTCCAGAGCTTTAGTCACAGTGGTTGCCACTTTAAGCGACTCCAGCAACATCCGCTGATCCTGGAGGGCCAAAGCCATGTCGAGCTGCTCCACGTCACAAACCTCCTTACTTAAGTTGTCGTAGGACTTACGATCTGCATAACTAACTGGCCATCGATTCCATTCCATAGTGCAACACACAACGCTTGCTGGGCACGTTTCAAGGTGTTGTGCCATTTTGACCCTGGCGAGGTTGAACGGACATCCGAATCCACGGTTCAGACACGGGACTCTTTCGTACGGACACAACAAGCGGTGTTCGTTCAGTTTGCACGAGTGGAAAACCGCCCCACATACAAGAGGGCAACCCATGAGGTCACAGGAAATGCTAGGCTCTGGTCTTATCATACATCGGCGGTTGACACATTTCAGGCAATGGATATGTAGCTCCTCCATTGCAAATATTGGTGAGTTGCTTAACTCAAAGACGCTACACCAAAGACTGTGGAAGAAAAGAAAACAGATTGTTACACCTGATGATATTTTGGACACACATGTGGCGAGTCTTTGTGTACAATACCACATGACTTAAAATCTATGTTTGCCATTCATGGGGAAAGTCCCCAGTCTCTTAAAAAGGATCAAATGTAAAATCAGACCCTGATGCCCTCTCGCAGTATGTTTACCAAACGACTAAACCATTGCACTGCCATTTCACAACTCTCCTAAAGTTGCACGGTCACGCCGGTTCTTCGAGGACTGAGAAGCAACATGACCCCTTGTATCTGAACGCTATGTTACAGGAATCAGTCATGGCTACCACTCAAAAGAAACACTTCCACAAGGATCTTGCAATGTCATTCAAGAAGCCTCTCTCTCTCCAGCATGACAGGACTTGGCGAGACATGTGCAGTTAGACTCAGCCGGCATGACCTAAATGCAAACAGTCTGAGTAAGTTGGGTCAAGGTGGGGGTGTCTGTGGTGTAAGTTTTGAATTATCGAGCTAACTTTCAACATAGCCCTCGTAATACCAGCTGGGCATAAACATTGCGAAACATTTGTGTACAATGCCGGAGTGTCCGTCTGCCACATGTCTTGTGATGGCTTCTTTTGAAACAGCAAAACACATCTGAGGATGTTTTCTGAATACTTAGGTGTTTGGTATCTAGAGCTCATGTGCAATAGGGCATACAGCTGCACAAGCAATCACTCATAAGGACTTAAAACAGACAGCACGCTTACAACATTTCAGTATGACCCAAAACATGACATGACTTCAGGATTCCAGTCTTAGAGGGGGCTCAGATTTGTGGCAGTACATATGTAGGTTACATTTTTGTGCAAGAACTTATGGTTCAGACTCAGAGCTTGCACAACTGACTATTATTAGCCTTTTTTGTTTATTGTTAGATCTGTAGATCTATGATGCTTATTTTTTGCATTTTATTTTGTGCTTTTATTGGGAAAGGTCAGCTTATCACTCCAGCCAAGCACAGAATAAAATGCAATCCAGTGTGTAATCTAATAAGTTTATTTATAGTAATCAAAAAACAAAAATAGTTAAGTATATATGTATTAAGTAAAATACTAAAACTTTTTTTTAACTACAGGTACATGTTGGCCTGTTGGCATTGAGCTAATGTTTTCCTACAGTTGCCAACAATCAAACGACAACAAAAGTGTTTAATGCTTAAACGAAACAACTCACTGTATAAAATTAAGGAAAACGTAACATGCATGTATAGGCTAACTGCTGCATAATAATACATTTCAATCTTAATATAATTATCAAATGGGATGCATTCCATGAAACAAGTGGATAAAAAAAAAATATTTTAAAACCTGAATTTTATTTACATATTCAGAATGTTATTATTCATGCCAGTCTACACCGTTTATGCTTAAGTAAAGTATGTCAGTTACAGTATAAGCTAAATGTTATGGACAAAACAGGTTAAATCTGATTATTTTTAATAATTTGTAAAAAGACATATATATATATATATATATATATATATATATATATTGTTTTCATTAATTACAGTTGCTCATATGCCATAGTCATAACTGACAGCTGAGTTAATTAACTCAAGGGCCTATAACCTGTGGATCCTAATGTTCATTTAATGACATGACCACAAACGTCATAATTCATCATTCTAAACATGACATAACCACGCTCCTACACACAATGATCCTAATAATCCCCAAAAATTAAACGATTCTTATACTAACGTTAAATGTTTCCCAAATATGACATGATGGCAATAATGTTTTGCAGATGCACTGAACTAGATCCAGTCAAACTCATGAAACCTGATGCAGGTTTTGTTGTTCTTCCTAAACTGGAGTGAAACGACTGACAACATGGACCTGACAGTGTCACGATCTCCTATAGATCAATAATGAACTATTCAACGCCAATGAGCCATCCTTAAACATCTTTATGTTTGTATTACGACAATGTTTTAATTCGTTTAACTGACAAACACAATGTGTCAGTTCGCGGCTAACCATTAGCTGGTTAGCCGCAAACTGCAGGATTAAGTTAAATGAAAACAACACAAACGCAATGAACAAACGTCGTATACTGACCAACAGTTATCATACTAGTATGAGGGAAAAATAAGCATTTTGCTGATGTTTTAATAAAGACCGGGTCTAACGCTATTCGGCTGGAGCCGGTGAGGAACTACTCAAAGTACCGTAAACAGACATTAAAATGTCTTACCGTTGATCGTGACGAGTCTTCAGTGGTTTAATGAGGACAATGAAGTATTTATTTAATTTTAAAATATTAATATTTAATCGAGTATAATGACAGTGATGTTGTTTTCACTGCTGTCTGTCTGTGTTTCTGTTTAAATCTGTGTCTCACTGAACTGAACAGAGGCCCATAGATGGGCGGAGACTAAACAACATAAACACACACAGTCACACACATTTGCATTTGTGGTTTACGGAGTCTCTCCTTAGGCGTAATGGTGTTTATACTGTACAAACTGTACGTGGTATTGGCCTACACCGACCTTACACCTAAACCAACCCCTTACAGGAAACTGAGCACTTTTTGCATTTCATAAAACACTGTTTATTATGATTTTTAAGCCGTTATTTTATGGTATCCTCATAAACCATGTTTACGTTGTAGTACCCATGTCATTATACAAATTTGTGTCCTCATAAACCACAAATGCCTGGACACACACCAACCATGCACCACGATAATACCATGCATGCTGTATCACCATTATTATTTTTTTTTCAGTATTTTATAGTCATGATGTTATTGTTTTTTTGTTTTTTTTTTTAATCTAATGTGTGCTTTATTGAAACCATTACATTGATCTAACTAATGAATATGGTTAACCAACCAATGGTAATGAGAATACAAGCTTTATATAATAAAATTGTAACCTTTGTTTTCCAAAGAAAGAGCTATGGTAAGATAGACCAACATAATGTTGTACAGTGACCCCTGAACAATGTAGGCTATTTGTAAACTTAAATCATACAAATATCAAACCAAGATTTTCTTCACATATTTTTTCATTTTTTAGATGTACTGTATGAGTCAGTTCTTCTCAAGCTCAAACAGATTATCACATTAACTCTGAGCATATTCAACTCCTCACAACCACAAAGTGGCTTATTAACTCATTTCAAACAGTATGTTAAATAAGCTGTTAGGAAATTAAAAAGCGTTTTTATTTATTTCACAAAGACAAAAAGGACAACTACTATAAAAAGCACTATAGGTTAGCAGAAACAACTTTCACACTGAACATATTTCACACAACATTGTGTGCATATGAGATCCCAGGTTAGCTGGCCACCTCTGAGATATGGTGGATGTTGGAGAGAGTAAGCTGGGCTTCTTGGGTTGGATATGAGTTCCTGCTCTTGAACCAGAGTTTCCCAAAAACTCCTGTGATGACAATCAAGATGAACAGCAGACCACCCAATACAAAGGTTTCAACAGGGGGCAAATCTGAACCTGGGGATGTTCAAATAAGTTGAACATTTTGGCGAGTATGGCGACTCTGATAAAGACAAAAGACTTTCTAAGACTTACTTGGACTAGTACTCTCCATGTCAATGTTGAGCCTTCTGATTGGTCCATATGAGACAGTGTGAGATGATGCAACATCCCTGCGTGTCCGTACTGATGCATCTTCGGAAGAGCAATTCTGTGATGCACCAAGTTTTAAGTTACTATGATGCAAACAATGTTTCTCAACCACATTCTTAAAGGAAAATTTCACCAAAACAAGAAAATCGTCATTATTTTTTCACCCACACATTGTTAAAAACCGGCATGTTGTACATGAAATGTAACATTTAGAATGCAAGCTCAAAAAGTGCAGCATTTCAGACTTTTATGACTTTAGAATTCATACAGTTCTTTTATGGTACATTTATGGTATTTTAGACCAATTTTTGACTCTGAGAGACAGATGGGTGTTGCATTTAGGTCAATAATATTAATTCTTCTATTCAGCATTAAATTGACCAAAAGACGGTCAAGATTTTTTCATTGTCGCCCAAAAAAAATTACATTTTACAATAAAAGGGATTGTTTCTGAAGCAACAAATTAGAATATTAGAAGACTGGAATAAATGACCCCACAGGAATACATTTTGGAAAATATTAAAATAGTTTTCTAAATTGTAATATTTCACTGTTTTTATATAATCAAATAAATGCAAATGTAAACAATGCTTGGGAACTCACAGGCTGGCACACTCCTCCTGTGTTATGACAGATCTGGACATTGCAGTGCAGGAAAACATCTGTGTAAGAGCTACCAACAAACTTGAACATTTGTATCCTGAACAGAGCTTCTGGCCCTTGACCGTTCTTCATCACCGCTAGTGTCTGGTCATTCCACAACACTGGACAGCTTATGTGAAGAGAAATGTTAGTCAGTGTGATATTTGTACAATAGTTAAGTTGGCTCAGTTTTTCACATAAAACTACAAGCTTCATCGTTTTTTCCTTGTGGAGAATCTCTCAGGGTCAAGGACAAACACAGCTGTTAAACTGAAACATACGGCTGCTGATAGTCATCACATGACTGAGGCTGCATGCTTTGTTTTGTCATCAGCTCCTTTAGCAACGGTTTCAACAGCATGTCTCAACAACATCCTTTCACACCTCGGGTGATAATTATGACTGAATGAAGCATTTAAAACTTGAGCAAAGGACTAATGGAGCTGTGAAGGAGGGCATTTACACAGAGGACAACAGAAGAGAGTTCATACACAAATAAAGTATTTAAATCACTAAAATGAAAGGCAAAGGTAACACTAAAACTTGTGTCCCAGACCTGTCCCTGATGAAGGTGTACTGAATGTTGCTGTAAGGGTCATTGGTTGGTGTGGCCCAACATCTCTCCACTCTCAGAAAAAGATTTGCTGGAATCTGTAGGAATTAAATTACATTAATTTGTGATTATAAGTATATGCAGGATCTGTGTACATGAAATATTTCCTACATATTTCTTAGTTGTTTTGAGTGGAAATTGTATTTTCTAAAAGAAGTATTAGAGATGTATTTAACAGACAACTATGAACAAATTAACAAAAGATAGACAGACAGACAATGGAACAAGACAGACAGACAGACAGAGAACGAACAATAGATAGATAGAACGAACAATAGGTAAAACTAAAATAGATAGATAGATAGATAGATAGATAGATAGACAGATGGATAGAACGAACGATAGATAGAACGAACGAACAATAGATAGAACGATAGATAGATAGAACGATAGAATGAACGATAGATAGATAGATAAAACAATAGATAGAACGATAGATAGATAGATAGATAGATAGATAGATAGATAGATAGATAGATAGATAGAACGAATGATAGAATGAACGATAGAATGAACGATAGATAGATAGAACGAACGAACAATAGATAGAACGATAGATAGATAGATAGAACGAATGATAGAATGAACGATAGATAGATAGATAGAACGAACGAACAATAGATAGAACGATAGATAGAACGAACGATAGATAGATAGAACGAACGAACAATAGATAGAACGATAGAATGAACGATAGATAGATAGATAGAACAATAGATAGAACGATAGATAGAACGATAGATAGATAGATAGAACGAATGATAGAATGAACGATAGAATGAACAATAGATAGATAGAACGAACGAACAATAGATAGAACGATAGATAGATAGATAGATAGATAGA
>JAUCMS010000031.1:889398-902728 GCA_032357445.1 Enteromius radiatus | reverse complement strand
ATAGATAGATAGATAGATAGATAGATAGATAGATAGATAGATAGATAGATAGATAGAACGATAGATAGATAGAACGAATGATAGAATGAACGATAGATAGATAGAACGAACGAACAATAGATAGAACGATAGATAGATAGATAGAACGAACAATAGATAGAACAATAGATAGAACGATAGATAGATAGATAGATAGATAGATAGATAGATAGATAGAACGAATGATAGAATGAACGATAGATAGAACGAACGAACGAACAATAGATAGAACGATAGATAGAACGATAGATAGAACGAACGAACAATAGATAGAACGATAGATAGATAGAACGATAGATAGAACGATAGATAGAACGAACGAACAATAGATAGAACGATAGATAGATAGAACGAACAATAGATAGAATGATAGATAGATAGAACGAACGAACAATAGATAGAACGATAGATAGATAGAACGAACAATACATAGAACGATAGATAGAATGAACGATAGATAGAATGAACGATAGATAGAATGAACGATAGATAGATAGATAGATAGATAGATAGAACGATAGACATTTAGAGTTAGTTCTATTCATCTGAGAACAAAGAGCCAAACAGCTCTCAACTGCAGCATAAAGAAAATACATCAGCCTTCATGAAAGCCCTCAGTAGCTTGCAATGAGTAACGTCCTCTATTCAGCTGAACACACACCATATAAACCTTGACATAGATGTTGTCCTCAAGTGTGAGAGAAGGAACAGTGGTCCATTTATCCTGAAACTCGTCGTCTTTATACAGCAGCATGGAGACCGAGAAATTTCCATCCTCCGTGTTCAGAGTGATTGTCCTGCAGGGCAGAGAACGTTAAAAGGCTCATTGAAGAGGCTGAAAGGTTCGCTCAATGAATATTGAATGAAACTCTTGAGTTGGACCCCAGTGCAGCCTTTTGTTACCATTAGCTTCTTTTATTGTGTTTACATACAAACAAACAATTAACCAGGGGCTCAGCCTTTTTTATGCTTGGTAAAGTAGTGATAATTAAAGCCATTACTACATATGGAGTGCTGCAGTCCCACACAAACTGAGCTTTGAACCAAAAAGAGTTGCCGACTTAATTAACTGGTGATGTCATGACTAGCAGAAGCTCACCTGACATCCACTCTGATCAGATTCTCCCCGTTTTGCTGCTGGACCATGTAGTTTATGGGGTATCGACACCCAAATGTGATGTTGATGTAGCTTCTGGTGATGATATCGGTTTCATTGTTACGGATGGTGTTGGTGAACATGATATGAGTATCGTCTGATGCCTGAGAAAAAAAACATGAAACAGAAATTAAATGACGACTACCTATCTATACCCACTACACATAAAGACTTCAAATAACCTTCAAACAGTTGGAAACTAATACATAATAATCACTGAATTTAATCACTTCTGAGTGGCATTCACAGGCCAATAAAACGTAACAAGTTAAAGGTCAACATAAAGACACAGGCGTGCTATTGAAGGGCTAAATTGTGCCTTACCACATCCGGTAAAACAAACTTTATTGCCCTTTTATTTCCCTGACCATTACACCTCCTGATTCAATGAACAAGCATCTTCTCGACCAAATGCTAGTGCTGTTTGCCTCACATTTTACAAATCCTGCATGCACAAGGGACAGAAAACTTCCTCTCTAGATCTATTTCCTAAAAGCAGCTGATTTCGTCAACCAAGGATTTAATTGTTCTAATCCAAAGATGCCCTACTTTAACCAGCAAGAATGAAAAAAAAAAAAACTTGTAAAACTCCTGAAGGGGGAGAAGGAGGGAATTGGTCCCCTCTCTAAGCTGCGTTAACCTTTTGCTGGCTTTACAAGAAATAATCTGCCGGGTCCTGTGAGAGGCTCTCAACGATACTCGTGGTCTCGAGTACAGATTTATGCCGTGCCAGAGTGAAGCTTGTCCTCTGGGTTGTGGCAGCGCTGTTTGAGGCTGGCTGTAGGGCAGAATAAAAGAAGGACTATAAAGTACGGCACTGAATTATGGTCGGCCTATTCACCACGGCTGAAAACACAGTAATCATTTCCATATAAATCAGGATAATTTAGAGCCGCATGGCTGTTTGCCCTCCCCTCCGAGCTCTGAAAGGACTAGCCAGCCAATATGGAGGGAAACGAACAACAATTTGCATTGAAAAATAATTCAATAAACACAAGTATTGCTTAAAAGGATATGGTTGCCACTTATTACAATGCACATAATTAGGAATATGTGTAATATTTTATTTGCTATTTTGCTTGCTCCGTGAACAAAGCACACAGTCACCTTTCAACCAATGAAAGGATTGTAAAATAGGGAAATTTACTGTTTGTATTTTTAAGTTTAACAACCAAAGAGGCCCAATTTGTAGTTTGCCTTCACGCAACAAGTGTTTACAAGCTTTTTAGAAGTCTTTAATGTCCTGACACCAATTTGTAATCGTCTGGAGGATGCTCTCCTTGTGATCATCTGAAGGGGTTTTATGATTACACACAATGCTAATGAGGATTACCATAATGGTGCCGCAGTCCGTGAGGTTTGTTTTGATGCTGAAGACGTAGTCGTTCCCAACCTTAATACCTCGACAGTCAGGATCATTCAAGTGCAAATCCCAAACCTGAACGGAGATCGAGAAAAATGGCATTAAACAAGTTCAAGCATTGCAGTTTATTTAATTACTTGAGAAATAAATGCAATGAACTTACGTCAACAGGTGGCTCCTTGGTCAGAAAAAACACACTGGGGATAATAACTTGCATCTGGTCGTTGGTGCAAATGACTGTCTCATTGAGTTCTAGATAAAAATAGAGAAGAGGAAGAATGTGTGAGTATTAATTGTGTATATAATAATACTTTAATACTAAATGGTGCATGGTTCAAAAAAGAAAAAAGCATAAAAAAAATAATAATTTGACATTTTTAATTTGTAAATATAATGTATATTTTATAAGTGATATAAAAAAAATAATTTATATATATATAAATAATAATCAGCAATAAAAAAAACAGCATCTACCACTGTACTGCAATTAGTGTAATGTGTATGAAAATACAAATTACACTAATTGCAGTACAGTGGTAGATGCTGTTGTTTTTTTTATAAAAGATAAAACAATGCACGGAAGACATTTAAAGTCTAATTTTAATCAAATTTGCCAATATCACATCACAAATTCAAACTGGTTTATATGCATGTAACAAAGTAATGCACTTGAATATTTCTCTTTGCATGTGTTTAATCAGACTCACCTTCTTCTTCAATCTGAACAGCAGTAGTGACCGTCCATACTGAGAGCAAGAACCACGTCAGTGCCAGTTTAACAGGTGTCATCCTTAAAGCCTTTCTGGCTTCTTCTCTCCTTAAACGTAGTTCCGTTTTCGGCCCTTTCCACCAAATCTTCTCGGTTATCACCTCGACTAGCTGTCAGAGGCAGACGTAGTGCTTACGCTCTCTCCGGCCCTCCGAAACACAGCTCTAATGAAGTGGGAACCTCCAGTTGCTTTGGAACACCAGCTTGAATGATGTCCACACCAACAATGAGATTCCACACATGAATAGGACAAGCTGGGGGGAGTCCAAGGTAACAACGACCAACTAGATTTCAGGCAAAAGTAGAAAAAAAAAAAATACTACTGACAACCCACTCAGACAGCGCACTATACCTCTCAGTGCGTCGGTCGACAAGGAGTTTGTTTGTCATGCAAAGGGAATGGAGGTACAGGGGCGGTGTTTTGTTTTATCTCATTCTTTTGTATGTATAGGTTTTTAAAGGGCATGGCAAACGTTTTACTGTTTCGGGAACCCCAAGGACTTGTTTGAAAAGAAATCCCATCACAGTGAGTCAAGGGCAGTTCACTGACACCTTGGCCATAGAGTTGCCGTCTTTAAGACTGTTTGGACAGAGAAGGAGCCTTTCAGCCTTGTGAGGGAGATTTTCAAGTTAGATGCCAAATTATAAAACAATGGCAATGCAAACAATACATTCGATCAGTCTGCTAAACATTTCCCTGAAAAATGACACAAAATTCAAAGGAAATGCACAATAAAATGCATCTCTTCTTGTAAACTGAAAATTTATTGATATTTACAAATTTTTTTTTTCCATTCAAGAGTCTGAGAAAATCATGAAAGATGTTATTCATTTTAGTACAGCTTGATAGAAAGAGTTCAGTTTCTCCCGTCTGCCCTTGCCCATCTTAGGACAAAGAAAGACTCTTCCCTTTTACTTTCTGGTTTTAGTTTTTACAAGTGCTCTTTATTGGATGAGTTTTACAGACACTGAATCACACGTCTTTTGTTTTGCAAATAGCACCAGATAAATGTTCAAAATGGTCTGCTACAACTTTGCACAGACAATCCACTGAAAGGAGCGTCTGAACAGAAGATCAGTGCCATAAAATCATGCAATTTCCTTCCTAAACATCATAAAATACATTTACATTAAAACCTAAACCAGGACAAGGGCATAAATCCAATAAAACGTCACATAATGTGTTTTTTTGTATTGACTTTACAGCACAGACTGCAATTACTGTGGGTTCCTTAAAAAAGGTTTGATCTAACAATCACAAATAACATGAGTGCCAATGTTAAAACCAATCCACTGTACAGCATAAGAAATGCATTCTAATTTCAATTTGGTTCATTGAAATCATATTAAAAATCACTTGTTTATAACACAACATGGCATTGATAAAAATTCAATCTAGAAAGCAATACAGATAAAGGACTGATAATGTATACACGGTACATCATACCCTGTTCGTTTTTCACATTGAGTATCATGAATAAATTACACCATGGGACAGACCGTATAGAAAGGGGAATGTGCAAAGCAAACATATAGGAGAGCTGGAGAGCAGCGGACGGCTCGTCTCCTGGCTGGTGTTAGTGTAGTGTTCACATTACTGGCCTTTAGGCTGGCATGTCCGAAGAGACATTTACTCAAGAGACTCGCTGTCTTCTGTGAACAGCTCGGCCAGATCTGCCACTGTAAACACGGAGGCCTCCGAATGCTTCATGGACGTGGAACCATGACTGGAGAAGATGTTGGTTTGAGAAAGTTAAGTCAAGGTCATTTTCAGTAAACAAAGCAAATCTACAGAAGACTTGAGTATACAGGTACTGCCATTAGGTGGCTTAACAAATGCATTTTTCTTTTCTGCGCTGATGAGTTAATTTTAAACCAGATGATATAGTCCTAGAGGGATAAACATACATGGACTAGCTTAAGTTTGATTTTAAAGACTACTTCTTTCAAATACTCTCTTTATGCGTCAGGGACTCACCTCTTTTCTGCTGTTTTAAGCATTGCTTGCATGCGCTCCTCGATGGTGGACTTGATCAGAAACCGATGAACGAATGTTGGTCTGCAGAAAAATCGAAAGAACGTTATAATTTTCTGATAACATCCCACAGGCCTCAAAAACCATCAGTGAACATCTTGTGAAGTGAAGCTGCATAAACAAATCCATCATTTTTAACTTTAAACCAATGCTTTCGGCTAAAAGACGATTGCACTCTTTAATTTAGCTTTCTTCAGGTAAAATTGATCTCACTTAAATCAGGAGAAAAATATGCTTACAATAGAAATCAGTCCAAAACCCATTCTAAAAAAAATATTTGAGTGGACTTTTCCCTTGGAGCCAGAAGCAATGGTTTAAATTAATGTCTTAATTTTGGATTTGTTTCTTACAAAAAAGCTTTCTTGCTTCACAGGACATTAACTGATGGACTGGAGTGGTGTTGATTACTTGTGGAATTATTGTGATGTTTTTATCAGCTGTTTGGACTCTCATTCTGACGGCACCCATTCACTGCAGAGGATCCACTGAAGAGCAAGTGATGGAATGCTACATTTCTCCAAATATATTTAGATGAAGAAACAAACTATCTACATCTTGCCAGTGAATTGATGCTATTTTAACTGATATGAGAGAAAAGCTGCAAGCCAGAATGAAACCAAGCGTTGTGTTGAACTTTATATGATTGGGTCGATGCCTACTTGGTCTGGCCAATCCGGTGCACTCTTCCTATGGCCTGCAGCTCGTGGGCGGGGTTTAGGATGGGCTCCACCAGCAGCACATGTGTCGCTTCAATGATGTTTAGCCCATTTGAGCCTGTGTGCAGTGGCAGCAGCAAGATGTTGATCTTCTCCTCATATTTGAAAGCACTCAGGTTCTCCTACAAATGAATGCAACAATCATAATTTCACATATTATAAACAGCCAAATTAATTGGCTAATATTAGTCATTTTAAAATTCCTGTCATCAACTGTTAACGGTTCAGCTGGTTGAATGACAGAAAGCACAGATTTCATTAGTTTTAAAATGTATTTATTTTTATTTATATTTATTTAAAGTTCATGCATCATTAACACAAAGAATGTGGCATTTCTATATAAATACATAAGTGTTAATAATTAAAAAAAAGACTTGTTTATTATTAAATATAAATGTATATTTAAAAAAAAGTTTTAAAATAGATTTCTTTAATTTCTAGAATTTTGGGTCTCATTTATTAATAAAAAATACAATAACTTATTTAATTATTATTATTATTAATATTACATATAAACATATTTTTGGTAACAACTGAAAATTAAATTTAGTAAAAATGGCTAATTTCGGTGTTGGATCTACACATTTTCCAATGAGCTAAGTAATTGAAAAGAAAAGAAAGTGGCAAAAAACCTTCATAAGACCAAAACAAACCTGAAATTTGTGAATTCCGTTGATTTGTGCAAACTCCATGTTGTTGTCGAAAAGGGCTTTCGCAATGATGTCCAGGACGCCCTGCCACTGAGAGAGGAGGCGTAAATGTAAATGCAAGGTCAGAGGTTAAGAGCTATAGTCTGTCGTTTTATGTAGTAACTCCTTTAATGAGAGCGTTACCGTGGAGAACACAAGAGACTTGGCTCCCGGGTCGGTCATCTGAATTTTCTTTAAGACTCGAACCACAGCCTCGACCTTCGTGGAGTGGCTACCCTACAGGGCAAAGAGATGACAGAGATGCTACCAATCATATCTAACCTGTTTTGGTCGCAGTACAGTTGTGTCATACACCTACATTGTAAAAGTGCCTAAATAAAGCAGGAATTGTCTCTGACCTTCACAGGGATGTCCTGCCCCTGGTGGGCGCTCTGGGTGGTGAACACATATGAGATCTCTGAATGTGAAGTGGTTTGTCGGCATATGGCACACTTTATGGCTCTCCGTCGATTGCCGACGCTGTACTGCTCCACGATGATAGCGATGCACTCGTTACAGAAACAGTGTCCGCAGGTCAATACAGCCCACTGACAATAAAAACATCACGTTCAGAGTATATACTTTAATATATACACTTCACAGATTTATTTTTGCTTTGATTTTACCTCCTGACCCAGCGGTCGAGCGCAGATGGGACATGGTTCTGGATTCAACCCTCCAGTGGACTTATCCTGAGACTGAAATGATCAATACATGTATTACAGTACATCAAATATGACACTTTTCTTCCTCTATACATGCTAAAATACTACAAGTAAACAGTTTCATATCATACAAAGCAGGATTTTTGTGCTTTTTTAATGTTACTTTTTTTTTTAACTGATATCACCACACTTTCACAGGTTGATTAATTATAGCACATTAAGAAAATTTTTTATACTAGTTTTTTTGGGCAAATTATACATTAAGCATGCACTCATTTGTATGCATTTCCATAACATTTGGTAACTCCAAGTTCAAATTTATTTTCGTTTTGCTGAAAGGTATTTACACAGTAGGTTTTGGATCGGTTTTTAATCACACTGTGAATCAGAATAACTGTCAACAGCCGAAAACCAACATGTCACCATGTTTTTTACGAATAAAATGTTATTTAAACCAAGGAAATAATAACAGAGTCCTCTTTAAAAACCTGGAGATTTCTGACTTGGTGGAGAAGAAAATGGCCTTTAAAAGATATTTATCCTAATTGAAATCTACAGACACAAACAGATAAAGTGTTATATAAATTGGGCGAATGCCACATGAAGAAGACAAGTTATGGAAGCAAAATATAATCAACCTATAATCTCAAAATTGAGTCAGTTGAGGATCAGAGACAGGGTAAAAATGTATAAGACTTGGGTCTATATAATGTGTAAAGTCTTAGGTAAAAAAAATCGTATAATATCTGTCATAATACAGCATGTATTACCTTCTCCAGGTTTGTGAGATAGAGAAACTGTCCAAGCTTCTTTTGCAGTTGTGATTTGGCAACAGCCCTGTCATTGAGCAGCTTTATCCTGTTCTGCTCCACCTGTTCACATGTCATAAAAAAAGGTTTACTTCTCATAGTCTAAAAATCACAAACAGCCTGACGGATGGGACTGCTTCTGTCATCATCACCTCGTGAGGTTCAATGATATGAAGCACTTTGGGTTTGGGCTCATCAGGTAACCGCACACGCAGCCTCTCGGTGGCCATGCCCAGCTCATCTATTGCCGACACGTGATCCCGTAGTGACATCCAGTACTCATGCAGCAGCTGAAAGAGCACGGGACGTTTTGATGAAAACATTAAAGCACTAAATCGTTCATCGTGCAAAGAGAAAACATCCCCGAACCTTATATTCTTTCTTCCAGAACTCGAAGAGCTCCATGAAGGAATTGCCCTCCTCTATGAGGCCAGACTCCAAGCGACGGGCCTTGGCGAAGGAAAGGGTGGCTTTAAGGGCTCGTTCTGTCTCACTGGCCGCCCACAAACCCCGACTGGTCGTGGGAAGCCTGTCATCTACCAGACCTTCTTCATCCTCAATCATCTCCTCGAAGATGGCTGTCTGCCCCTTTACTCTGCCCAGAATGCATTGAAAAACAATGTTTTGCATATATGTTTTAAAGGAATAGTTTTTGCAACCCTTATTAATTTATTTTGTGCAACAGAAAATCTGAATGTCCAAGCTGCAATTTTCCATTGAAAAAATGAAATGGTGACCATGCTTTTTAGTAAATAAATTCAATTTTATATTGTTTACGACATAAAGCTACTGCATGACTTCAGAACGTAGTGCTCAAGTCATATGAACATGATACTGTTATTAGCAGATAAAAGCAGCTTGGACATTTTTTTCTATTGTGTTCTACAAAAGAAGCAAAGGTTTGTCATAAAGAGAGTTTGAGTAAATTGATGTCTATTACAATAATTTAACTGTTGCAAACTAATCTTATGTGTTTCATAACTTACGTGTGGGAGAAAAGTTTTGACTCGTAGTCCGTAAAAAGTTCATCGGCTTTGCAAAACACACAGCTATGGGATAAATATTAAAGCAATACATTTTAAATTCAAAATTTAATTCACAAATATGAAATTTAAAAGGTAAATTGTGTAATTTCTTACAAACTAGAAGCTTTAAATCAAAAAATAAAATAAAAAGAATAACAGGACATGCATTATTCAGTTTGGTACTGCTACTGTAATAGAAATTACGCACTACATCAAAAAACATTTAAAATATTATACTTGTTTAGTGGCAGACGAACAGGTCTCAGGTGGCAGAGCGTTGCTTCCTCAATGACTTGCTGAGATGGCGGCCCCTCCAGCTTCTTCACAGCATCTTGAACTGTTTTCTGCGATTTCATCAAATCATCAATTTGAGTGCTGAGCAGAAACTGAAGACCACGGGCATCTCGAAACCTATGAGTAAGACATTTTCGTAAAATAGTAATTCTTTTCCATCAAAAACGATATTATTCGCAATCTATCAAGTGATGGATTACTTGTCTGCCAATGAGAGCTTGTTGGCTTGTTGTTTATAACTGCAAGTGAGTTCATTTTGGATGCGGCCCACAAGATCATCGTCCATGGAGTATTGAATGGCCTGCTGTATGACATCCAGCCACCAGGGAGAGCGAAGGTTCACCTACGGCAGAACACACAATTATTAAACTTCGGTAAATAAAAGTTCAGCTAAAACTCAAAAAATTTTACAATTTTGATTTTACCTTGCGTTTTAGCTCTTTAATGTGCTGAAGAACAGGCTGTAGGTTCTGATGTGCTTCAGAAACCTCCGAGTTCACCTTAGCCATGTAATGCTGCTTTAGCTGCTCGGCCTGGGACGAAAACTAGAAATGATTAGCACATTTATTTTATTTTCTTCCTCATATTTAAGTCAATGAGCGATTACCCAACCTCTTCTTTGAGGCTGTCGTCTCTCAGGGTTGGAGGAATCCCAGGATGCTTTGCATTCAGAAGCTCCATCAGATTGTGGGTTGCATGAAGCCTCTATATATTTTGGGGGAAAAAAAAAAAAAAAGTTAAGCAATGATAAAAATGCACATATAATTTATTGCAAAGGATGTGATAACATTTTGGACAAAAACAACAGTAAATATATTTGAATTGGGACTAAAGTTACTAAAGTAAAATTGATAAATTTTTAAGAGAGAATTGGAGTTAGAAAAAATAACATAAAATAATAGTTTGGTATTAATGCAAGACACCACCAGTGAATATTTTAACAGAAAGCCATACTTTCTCAGTTGATTAATCACTTGTTTTTGTATGACAATATTTTTGAAATGTTATGTATAAATATGCAAATAAGGCATTATCTAATTAAATATTTTGATTTAATTTTAAGGACAGAAATAGTTGACAGAGGTTATATAGAAGGGATTTTGGATACCATATTTTAAATATTATATGACCATACCCTATTTTTAGGAATAAACTTTTAATAATTCGGGTGAAGGACATACAAATAAAACCCTTCTCAAAAAAAGGTATTTTGAGAAAAAGCCCTTAAATATATGTAGTTCAATTGAAATTTAGATACACAAAAAATAAACAATTTAAAGGGTATTTTGGATGTTTTCTTTCTCAAACCTCAAAATCGCAGTTCCTGAAAAAAAATTATGAAACTGAATTGGTATTGCTTACCTGAAGGGAATCAGTTTTCAGTCTTGCTTTGTGTTCTTCAGAGGATCGTAGCACTTCTCTGTACATCTCCGCTGCATCTACAAACTCACCTGGCGAGGACAGGTAATGGTTTATTGACATCTACAGCAGTCGAGGCAGACACAGGTAAATACTGATGGTGTATGAGCCTCACAATACCTCTGATGATGTGTATTCCAGCCAGACCGTTGAGTGCACACACCAGCTGCCTGTGAGCTTCTTCACACTCCACACGGCATTTCTTCTGCAGAGACTTCAACAGCTCCTCCATTGTCATTGTGCTTAAACAGAAGACAAACAAATCAATGTCGACAAAGCAAACCAGAACACTTCATCACATTATATGTGAAGTTTGTTTCTAACCTCTTCTGGAGGGGCAGGAACTCTCCTCTGACGGCTTGTGGGTGGCAGCAGGCCTGACGCAGACGTAGAAGTGGGTATAATATGGTAGTGACCGTACGTCTGTCCAAACTACCCAGCTTTAGCGACCAATCAGAGATCTTCCTCAGCTTGACAAGAGCATCCTGCGAGCAAACCTCATGCTGACGGTGGTAAAAGTGTCCCTCTACCGGAGAGAAGTTGAGCCAGTGGATCTCCTCTGTTTGAGGAGGGATTTGGATCTGAAAATAAAGTTTGTGACATCAAATCAATGCAATAACAGCATTATGATGAATGAGGTAGTGTTGCCTACTAACCTGATCGATGACATCTTTTTTGGCAGATCGCCATAGTAGTTGACCGATGACATTGTAGAGCGATGCTGTATTGCCGTGGCGGTACGGGCGATATAGTAACTGGTCCCACCAGTATTTGACCCAATAGGGATCAACTCCCAAGAATAGGACAAGACCATACAAGTCTAAAATGTAATGTAAAACAAAAACAAGTATCACTACATAATATAACTCTTTTATTACATTAGGCTGATTCATCATTGATGAATGCATTAAAGATGCATTTAATGATTCATTTCTGGCATCACTCAGAAAATCCCCAATGTGGCATCTTATTACATTTGCTAGTAAAAAATGTTGGAAAATGATCAATAGTTAGTGTTCATTAAATGTGGACAACATCCCTTGATTAAAATTGACTTAAATTTTTAATGAAATGTTGTTTGGACATTTTTTTAAGTGTCCCTATTAGAAATAATTTTACAGTTATTTTTAAGACAAATCCCAAGCTGTTTGATGTTGACGTCAACATGAAACATTACCCTATTTCAGACCAACTAGTTGGTCTTTTGGAGTTGGTCTGAACGAAAATGCAAATTCATTCTTTGCCACTAGGTATTGTTTTTAGAGCATTAAAAATAGGGGTTTCCCCAGTAACGCTGTGCACAAAGCAGCACTGCACTCAACTGACCAATCACTGCAGATTAGAGAATAATTCATAATGAACAAATAAGGTAAAAATAAATGCATATTATAAAGATAATTAAAGTATTTTTTTTTACCTTGCATGCATGCATGAATTTTTTATCTGTATCAACAAGCCTCATTTCAATGCAATATAATCTCTGCTTACCTTCCAACCCTCTCTGCACAGGTGTTCCACTGACACACCAGCGATTAACAGATGTGAGACGCAAAGCCATTTCTGCAGCCTAAACAGAATAAAACAAGAGATTTTACCATTATGAAAATGAATGTCCTTACCTTTCCTAATGAAGCTGTTCTGTGACTGTGCTGTGTCTGGGATTAAAACCAAACAGGATTAATGCTTGCAAAATTAATACGACAATGGCGTGATCACCTTCGCTGTGGTGCACTCCACCATCTGAGCTTCATCCAGACAGACGCGCCACCACTCCACCGCCACCAGAGGGCTCGGTATGGCCATGTAACGCTTCTGGTTGCGGAATCGGCGGCCGTCTTTGCTATTGCTGTGAGGGATGTCGACGTAATTGAGTTCAGTGCGAAGCACGTCATAAGTGGTGATGACCACATCCTGCTCAGCTAGAATGTGAGGCTGGATGAAACCGTGTCTCTTTACACCCTGATACACCTAAAAATAAATAAATAAATAAAATTCACACCATGGATGATTACTACACGTTTATATAATCATTGTAATTGTATAAGAACTGGGAAGTGCACTAATAATGACACCGAGAAATTATGTTATTGGAATCACTTTCAGGGCTATTTTTTTCCCAGCAAATGAATGATAAAAACTTATAATAAACAACATTATCATGCATTAGCGTAGATGGTTAGACACAATAAGGTTAACTGAGTTAATGTATTAACTATAGTGCTGTCAAACAATTACATATATATGCATGTGTGTGTGTGTACTATTTATATTTAGTATATATATATATATTAGTGCTGGGCAATGATTAATCGCGATTAATCGCAACCAAAATAAAAGTTTTTCTTTACATA
>JAUCMS010000031.1:842175-858748 GCA_032357445.1 Enteromius radiatus | reverse complement strand
AAAGCACAATCAGGGTCACAGAGCTCTCAAATCATTCAATCAAACAAATATCTGTGTCATCGTCATTCCTACACATATAATACATAAGAGTCATTTCAAATATTAAGAATCATATAATTTAGGGTTTCTAGGATGTATATAATAATGGATAATACCTAGAAAGCCCGTTTAACACACTAAAAAATGTGTAACAATCTGAACAGTCGGTTTTTGTAAGACTATTAAGGTAGGATATGACACTTGTAATTTATTATGGGTTATGAAAGGTACATATTTTGGTTTTGGGTGTCCCAGACAACAGCTTGACATGCATGCAAGGTCAGAAAACACTTTTTGTTTTTATATAAAAAGCAATTATTTTTACCTTATTTGGATAACGACTCCCAAACCACTCGTTCAATGATACATTTTTTGTGTTTGCATTTTCATTTAAACCAATGTGAACTAACAAGTGGGCGGACAATATGCTAATGTTTCATGTTTACGTCAACATGACATGGCTTAAGCCTTAGGACTTAAAAAATGATTTGTTTCAATGATTCAGAGTCGAGTCATAACTTTATACACGGTGCACTTTCAGATTTAAAACTTTGCAGAATGTTTTCGTTCACTTGCACACTGCATGAAAGCTCATTTTCACTTTAAAACAGACTGAAAAGGAACTCTGAATACACAGAAAAGTTGCACTGACACTAAACAGGAGTGAGGCATTTAGAGACTAGGATTTTAGAAGCTATTGTGTTGGATGTCATTCCTCAGGGAACTATGGTGAGAGCGGGATGGAGGCCTTTAAGGAACTGGCATCTCAGGAGGGTTTGTGCATCGCCCATTCAGACAAGATCTACAGCAACGCTGGGGAGAAGCACTTTGACCGGCTGCTGAGGAAACTGCGAGAGCGTCTGCCCAAAGCTCGTGTGGTGGTGTGTTTCTGCGAGGGCATGACCGTCCGCGGTCTCCTCATGGCCATGAGACGTCTTGGTGTAGCTGGAGAATTCCTCCTCATCGGCAGGTGACTGTTCATTTTTAATTGAATGAAATGTGACACTTCAGGGATGCTGGGGACATTTAGAGGCATTAAAGCATAGTTTCATAAGGGATTCTGCCTAGAAATGATCGTGATTTCCTGATGCTGCAGGTTTCTGTTAATGAGATGTTAAAAGACTGTCTCTTTAGTGTCTCTTTTTTTTTAATCAGCAGAAGCCTCTCTTGTTGGCGTAAAGTATTTTATACCTCTGTCTTGACGCCAAAGCAGTCTCTATGGACTGAAAAGAGGAACATCATTTGGACAAGGTTGCTTTATTCTGGGTCAAGGAGACTGTTTTAAAGGAGGCTAATTCAAAGCTATATACTTTGGTAACTTACTGAAAGACATAATAGTCACACCAGACTGATTTTCTAACAGTGTGCTCACAGTAACAATTAAAATGATTTAGTGTTATGCATTTGAGATGAATTTAGTCAATTATGTTTGTAACTAAATGTGGCGTGTTTTGTATTCAGAATTGCAAAGCTGTGCAATTAGCTGTAAATATTTCGATTATAAAACTACTATTGAGAATATACAAAAATAACTCTTTTTAATATTTAAAATGTGCAAAAGTGAGCTCAAAGGAACAAATAAGAAGTACTGACTAATTGTACAATTTTTTATGTAAGCATATTCAACAGAATATAATTATACAATTTTAATGATGTAAAAGCAACAACAGAAGCAGTTTTAAATATGTTATGTTTGATTTGTTTGACTGTATAGCAAAATTAGTGCTGGGGATCAATTAATCGCATCCGAAATAATAGTTTTGTGTACATCATAAAATGTACTATGTATATATAAATACACACACATACTGCACATGTGTGTATTTAAGAAAAATGTTGTTTATATATTTATATATTATTAATTATATGCATATAAATACTGTATATGCATGTTTGTCTCTTTATATACAGTATACATAATAAATATACACAGTACACACACATATATGTGCATTTTTGAATGTGATTAATCGCGATTAATCGTTGCCCAGCACTAAAGAAATTACAAGTCAACTAATTTGTGTTATCTGCTACTCAAATTTCTCATTAACAAAAAACTGCCTCTACATCTTACAGTACATGTCCTCTTAAGGTGAACATAGCTGTGTTTTTGTTAACCCAGGTAACATCTCCCTTACGAAATGGAAAAGCTATCAACGAATCATCGAAGACCTTTTGTCAGTTTGATACGCAAAAGTAAAATTAAAGTCAATTCCTGGGACATAAAATTGGAAGCAAATTGAATGAAAGTTGAGGCAACACTTGATTTTGGCATTTTTGTGGTAAGCTGTAATCACTCACAATGCTTGTCAGCTGCTCGTGGTAAATTGTCATCTGTGAAATATGAAGTGTCAACTAATAATAGTCATTTTTTGGCATGTTGCCGAAAAGATGCTGAGAGGCAGATGGTGCTGATGATGCCATGACCACAGAAAGACACCTTTATTATGAGCTCAAACAACACACGTTCAAGCAGTTATGGACTGGGACTGAATAAACATCACATCTTGCTGTTACATAGTTCATATAAATGCTCTCATGCTCTTTTGACATGCTTGACATAGCAGCTTATTCACCGCAAAGGCAGCCAGTTGTACAACATTTTAAGCATCAGAGAAGATTATATCAATCAGCTGGCAGGCAACATCCCATCACTTAATGATGAAGCGTCTCACACAAAGTAAGTGTTGAGCATGCTGAGTCTGTTCTTTAGCCTGCGCTAAAGTAGGTCAATGCACTCAAGCATCAGTGTTATTCAGGCATTGCAGGTGAGAGATTGAAGAGGAAGCTGGTGGTAATTAGGTGACTAATTAGACGCTCTGTGACCCGTTTCCTTCAGTGACGGCTGGGCGGACAGGGATGAGGTCGTGGAGGGCTATGAGCAGGAAGCTGTGGGCGGCATCACCATGAAGCTACAGACGGAGGAGGTCACGTCCTTCGATGACTATTTCCTGAAGTTACGACTCAACACCAACAATCGAAACCCCTGGTTTGCTGAATTCTGGCAGTATCGTTTCCAGTGCCGCCTCCCGGGACATCCACAAGAAAACACGAATTATAAGAAGAACTGCTCAGGTACGAGGAGCGAGAGAGAGAGAGAGAGAGAGAGAGAGAGAGAGAGGGTGTATATGGGTCATTCCTAGTATGCAGTACATGTCCTAGCATGCAGTACATTTTCACGTCCCATCATAGATGGCCTAATATATTGGATCAAATATTAACTGTGTTTTATTTCATTTGTAAAAATATCAAATAAGAGGGGAATTCATTACTTTGTTAAGGTGAATGTTATGCATTAACAAAAAAAAGAAACATCATGAAAATACAAATTTGCTAAATATTTACTCACTCTCAGGCCATGCAAGATGTAGATGAGTTTGTTTCTTCATCAAATCAGATTTGGAGAATTTATGACTTGCTCACAATAGATCCTCTGCAGTGAATGGGTGCCATCAAAACGAGAGACCAAACAGCTGATAAAAACATCACAAAAATCCAGAAAATATCTACACCCCTCGAGTCCATCGATAAACATCTTGTGAAGCAAAAAGCATTTCAATCGTTATGGCATTTCAACTCTAAACCAGCGAAAATACTGAATCTGAATCAGGAGACAAATATGCACAAAGGAAAGGGTGTTATTTTGGATTATCAGCTGGTAATTTGGAGTGTGAGCAATGGATTTTAGGATTCTTATAGGCTTTGTGGCTATAGTTGCATCCTGAGTTTAAAAGTTACTACAGAACAAGAATGACCCATTTTGCATGCTATAGCTGTTATTTTCCAAAACAAGCACCTACCAATTGGGTTTATAATAATTTAAACTCATATTTTTGTGTTTTTTTTTGTTTCACCTCTGCTGACTGAAAAGGTGATCTAGGTAAATTGACTCTTTTTATGGCACATTTCTATCTGGCTGGGTTGATATTTAACATCAGCTGAAGCACTTTTTGAGACAACACTCAGTAAGCATGTTGTCAATGACACCTGACTTTATTTTCTGCCTCTGCAGTGCCACATTTAGTTTCACAAAGCAATACATTTGTGTTCTAGCTTGTTAGATGCTTTTAAATTTCTGGACTTTTTACGCAACTAGAATCATATTAAGGTATAATTATTACAGGGAAGCATGCCACTCACTTTATTATCTGATCTACGTTTATGCTATTTTCATGTTGTTTGTCCATATTCTTTTTTTTTTTTTTTACAGCATTGCTTTGCTATATCATTTTTTTAAATTAGTTTTAGGCAAGAGGTGAACTTTATGCAAACTGTCAATTTTCACTTTTTGAAATGTGAGCAAACAGAAAATGACAACTGTTACAAATAATCAAACAGAGAAATAGTCATAGTCTGCTGTTCTGTTATTATTTCTTTGTCTAGAACTCCAAGATGGTAAGTGAATATTTTTCTGAAGAGCTAACATGGAGGCACTTCACTTCAGCAATATAGATAGAGGTCTACTGATATAATACAACCATATGATTTAATAATAAATGATGTCTTTTTACTGTTTATCATTAGATATGTGAGTTTACTATAGTCAATGTAGAACTGAATATCGGCTGACCTCTAATATATGAAGTTATTGGGATGTTTTTTCCCCCAAAAAGAAAGTAGCATCTATAAGGGCACTTCGGTTTGAACTTTATATCCCAATAACAGCTAGATTTATCATGCCAGTTGGCTTTGCTGCATGTTCCAATGGGGAACTCTGTTAAGCTCCAAACATTTTTAGTTGCTTGTGCTAATATGAATCAGAGCCTTCAGAGAGAAGAAATTAAGAGGTCACGCTTCTTATTTCTATAGATACGGCTCCACTTACAATATGCATCTGCTAAACATGCACAACTGAAAAAATAAAGATTGTATCGATGTCATACTGTGACTATAATGTTTTGGTGTAATTTTAACCAAAATAATCCATTATCATCTGGCGTCGTATTGTAAATAGGTTAAACAAGGTCATAGTAAATTATATGGCGACTATTTATTTTTAAAAATCTAGGTAGACAGCACGTTGTTCCTGTATTGTTTGTTCTTCAGTTTTTATTTACAGTATATCATTATTAATGAATTGTTGGTGAGATTAATTTTGTGATGAGATGATATTTGGGTGGAAATATCATAGCACAGTATCATATCCTTACTGAAGCCTCCAGTCCTAAATATTTCACTTTGCATGTGAACAGAAAAAGATGCCGTTTTTGAACATAAATGATCTAATAGAGAGCCAAGGGATTAGAAACACAGAGAAATCCTCACAATCTGCCTCTGTTATTAATAAAACGTGTATTTAATGTTTCAGTTTTTATATTATGGTTTATGCCCATCCCAATTGGGATTGACAAGCATGCTTAGGTTTTAGCTTTCGCCAGTTGCTTGCTGCAATGCACTTTAATTTACAGATATAATGTGAGAGCCATGTCACGATGAGCGTTATGTATTTTTTATCTTTGAAATATACTATATTTATCAGCTACTGTATGGTGCCTGATACTGCTTCCTGCTGGCTTGTTACAGATCACCGGGTAACAAGCTTGATAGGGTGTCCTTTGACATTGCCCGTTCCTTTGAATTAACACAGCGATTTATTTATTTTTTTCCCCTTCAATTGTCAGCCACATTTACTTTGATTCATTAGGGAGACGGGCAAGAATGAGAACACGGATGAATAATTAATTTCCTTGCTCAATTAATAATAATGTCACCATCACATTCATTACTAATGAAATGCTGAGTTGGGTTACGTAAATGGTTTGCTCACCATGGCAACTGCATTTCGTTTGATCTTCTGTTTTAATGCTGCTGTATTTTGATTCACTGTCCAAGAAAAAGACTTGCTGTCCTGTCGCCTGTGGCTCAGGAATAATGATGTCTTTGGACACCCTATCGTTCCCTTTCAAGTGCCCAAAAATGACTTTAAAATGGGGTGTGGAAATATCACGGCTGAACTATTACAATGGGGATTTTTATTGTGTTTTTCATTCCGGTAAACGCCTTTTAGCTGCAAAATGTGGAACTTTTCCGAATCTGCTGAATGATTTACTGCAGTCAACATGAAATCAAAATTGACCCTGTTTGCTTTCTTCATGCATGTTTCTTACTGTCAGTGATTCATTAGTGCAAGGATACTTCATCGCCTATATGAAAGACTAACATCACTTAGGGCATGTAGGATGTTGGATAATGTATTCAAACAGCTCTTTAGATCTATAAGGAAGTAAAATGGGTTGCTAATGTTGTTTCATGTTGACTAAAACACACAGGTTGCATTGCGGTGATGTTCTGATCATTGCTTTTCGGTTTGCTGATTCTAACAGGTTACGAAAGCCTAGAGGACAACTATGTCCAGGACAGTAAGATGGGCTTTGTCATTAATGCCATCTATTCCATGGCTCACGGTCTTCACGATATGCATGAGTACTTGTGTCCGGGTCACGTGGGACTTTGTGAAGCCATGGACCCCATTGATGGCAGCAAACTGCTGGACTTTCTCCTCAAGACCTCGTTTAGTGGTGTGTCTGGAGAAGATGTGTGGTTCGATGAAAACGGGGACTCGCCGGGCAGGTCAGTCTTACATACTGGCCTACATAAATCTGTGTTTTATGCATTAAATGAATAACACAAAATAGATATTAATTAATTTTTAAACCGCCATGGAGCATGCTTCCAATAAGTCCAGCGATCTGACTTTGGATGTTTCATCCATAATTCAATTCTCAACGTTTTGCTTAAGCGAAGTGCATTTATTCCAAAGAAAATTTGGGTCACAACATAGGATGACTTTAATGCTTAGGTTTAGGGGTTTGTTTAAATGACTAACCCTAACTATGAGTGATAATAATAGTTGTATTTTAAATTCATTTCCTTCTCTCTCTCTCTCTCTCTCTCTCTCTTTTTTTTAAAGGTATGACATCATGAACCTGCAGTTTGTGGAGCCTGGCGTTTATGACTATATAAATGTTGGCTCGTGGCATGAAGGAATTTTGAGTATCGATGATAATATGATCCAGATGAACCTAAGCGAGATGGTCCGATCTGTCTGCAGTGAGCCCTGCTCCAAAGGAGAGATCAAGGTTAGTTTGTATTTATTAATAAAAAAACTCACATGCAAAAAAATTCCCTGCATCTATTTCTTCTTAAAAACAAGGTAAAATGTGTGTAATGTGTCTTCACAGGTGATCAGGAAAGGGGAGGTGAGCTGTTGTTGGATCTGTACGGCCTGTAAGGACAATGAATATGTCCAGGATGAGTTCACCTGCAAAGCCTGTGAGCTGGGATGGTGGCCGGACCAAGAGCTTCAAGGTACTTCATTTGATATCAAAAACATAGACTTTAAACCTGGAGAAGTTGTGAATATGAATTGTTGTAGCTTAAAGTACACTGAAAACATTATCATATCAGCTCAAATATTAAATAAATTCAAATTAAAAAGTTTAATGCTAACATAAATGTGATTGGTTTTAATTTCTAGACACATAACAATAGACACAAATGAGACTATACTTGATATAAAGCCAATGTATAGACCTGTAAAATTAATTTACATTTAAATTAATATAATGTAGAGTTAAATATATTCAAAGATGTAACTTGTCTACAACCTTTAAAATCCAGTGTCACCCTTTATGCCAGACAAGAATGACACCTGAAATTAAACGGCTTGTCAAGAAGAGGTGTGATATTATTTTTCTAAGCAATCAGACTTGCTATTTTTATATGACAATATAATTACTGTGGTGACTTTTGCACGGACATGCACAGTCAGTTTTCTTCAGAACATGTTCAAATGTTGTTAATGATTTTCCTACAGTTTGAATCGCTTTCATTTGTTTTGAAGTCAAAGGAAAAAGCATGTGTCTGAATCAGATGCGTCATCAAACATCCATGCAGAATCCCGTTCTCGCAGTCTTACATTACTGATTTGGCTTTTTAAAAGACCTTCGCTGTCCTATTTTCAAAAGGTTTCCCATGACACCTCAAGGCCATTTATCATTTTTACAGATTGCTTGCACCGTACAACTTATCGCCAGTGACAGCCCTACTTCACTGCCTACTTCTCTGGCCTATTTTCATGCACTATGATGGTCAATGTCAATGCAGCAGCCTAGAGTGTCCTAGCAATGTATTTTTCATCAGTTCACTATAGTAAAGCTCCATTCTATGCTACTGGCGTAATGCACAGATTCCCTGTAACTGCATGGGACAAATACAGGTTTCATTTGTGATTCATGTATTTATAGAAACAAGTCATGGTCCTTAAGCTCTCCTTGAGTTTTATCTTTGGTAAAAGTGTCTGGCTTTCATGAATATTGGTGTTCGTGAGGAAGCATTGGTTTCCTCTCTCTCCTGCTGCAGTCTCCTTTGGCTTGGTTCTTTCTTACGGCCGGTCCCTTAGTGGAAGGGCTGTTTATTTTTAGGTGAGCTGGAAACCTACTTTACTACTTGGTGCATAAGCGAGCTGGTCACACTCAGATGGCCAGTCCTACAAAGACCCAAAGCAATGCGAAGTGTATGCTTTAACCATTTTTAAAGCACATTCGACAACGCATGCTTTGATCTCAACCCACTCTGTGAGTGTTTGCTTATTGGTGGCATTAATTCATAAAGACTCACACCCTATGACTATAGACATGAGTCCACAATAAAATTGGGAAAATCTATGCAGGTGTGTTTTGAGTATTTCTTGACTATTGCGACATGGCTAGAGAACCAAAGCACCAATTGTGTGAGTGGTTTCCAGGACTTAATAAAGTGGTCAAATGTGTTTTAGTGTGTTGCTCAGTCGCTAGGTTGTTCAAAATAGTTGCTGAGTGTTTTCTTACTAACCCAAATCAACAGAACCCACCCTGAAAATCTATGGCCAGTTGCCAAGACCTCTGAGCAATTTTGTTGGTATATGATTGCTATAGGGTGTTCACAATTCACAGTGGTTACTAACCGTCCCATGGGTTTAAAAAAACAAATAAATATAAATAGTTGCTATGCGGTTGTTGTTCTTCTAAGTGTTCTTCTAGGCACATTACTGGGGTTGGTGTTTAAAGTGGTTGCTCACTATTCCATTTTCCATGTTACCAGGGTGTTGCTATGCAGTAGCTATGAATGCTAGGGTATTGGCTACTTAAACATCCAAATCAACACAACAGAACTCAGCAGAATTTTGTGGGTTGTTGCCAAGGTGTTGCTATGTGGTTGTTCTTCTATGTGCTTTCAGTGGGTTTTTGGTACATTGCTATTTGGTTGCTAGAGTGTTAAAAGTTGTTACTCGCTGCTCCATGTAAAAAAAAACATTGTTAATGGTGTTGCTATGCAGTAGCTATGAATTCCAGGGTGTTGGCTACTTAATGGTCCAATCAACAGGTCTTAAACGGTCTCATCCCAAACATTTTTGGATAGCGGCAAGTATTTTGAGTGTTTTTATACATAGCTAAGTGGTTACTTACTGGTTCAAGTTATATAATAATAATAATATATTAAAAAAATGTCAGTTCCTCTGAATGACTTTTGGTGTATTTATATGCAGTTTCTAATGTGTTTAAAGTAGTCAGTAGGGCGTTGGTATGTGGTTACTTACTGCGTTTGAAGTGGAATACTTAATTATTATCTACCTACCAGATAAAAAGTCTGATGCTTAGAAAATTATTTGCACACCATTAATAGCACAATATAAGCAAGAATAATAGGGATGATTGCCTTAGCAAACACAGCTATTAGTAATTGAATACATTGTGTCCATATACAGTAGTCCCAGATAGGATCTAATCTTTTTGTCTTGTCTCTTCAGTCTGTGAACCCCTTCCTCTGCGCTACCTGGAGTGGAGTCATCCTGAATCAATCGCAGCAGTCGTCTTTTCATGTCTGGGCATCCTAGTGACCAGTTTCGTCACCTTCGTCTTCATACTGTACCGAGACACGCCAGTCGTCAAGTCCTCCAGTCGTGAGCTCTGCTACATCATCTTGGCTGGCATCTTCCTGGGTTACATTTGCCCCTTCACTCTCATCGCCCGTCCCACCATAGCCTCGTGTTACCTGCAGCGCCTCCTAGTGGGGCTCTCGGCCTCCATGTGCTACTCGGCCCTTGTCACCAAGACCAACCGCATCGCTCGAATTCTGGCCGGCAGCAAGAAGAAAATATGCACGCGCAAACCACGCTTCATGAGCGCCTGGGCGCAAGTGGTGATCGCGTTCATCCTCATCAGCGTGCAACTGACTTTAGAGGTCACCCTGATCATCTTGGAGCCTCCGGAGCCCATTAAATCGTACCCCAGTATTCGAGAAGTTTTTCTAATATGCAACACCAGCAATCTGGGCATGGTTGCGCCGTTGGGCTACAATGGCCTGCTCATTCTCAGCTGCACCTATTATGCGTTTAAAACTCGCAACGTCCCTGCCAACTTCAACGAGGCCAAGTACATCGCCTTCACCATGTACACTACCTGCATTATCTGGTTGGCCTTTGTCCCGATCTACTTCGGCTCCAACTACAAGATCATCACCACATCATTCTCCGTGAGCCTCAGCGTTACAGTGGCTCTCGGCTGCATGTTCACACCAAAAATGTACATAATCATCGCCAAGCCTGAGAGGAACGTACGCAGCGCGTTTACCACCTCTGATGTGGTGCGCATGCACGTGGGCGACGGGAAAATTGCTTGCAGGAGCAACAGTCTGCTAAACATGTTCAAACGCAAGAAGAATGCATCTGGAAATGCCAAGTAAGTAGCTCAGCTGTGTAAGCGCAGTCTCTCTCCATCCTGTTGCGTTAGAGCCCATGGGTCCAGTCCTGTTATTCCAGCTTCTCTCCAGATCTTAAGATCATGCCATTTTCAGGAGCTTCTTCAATTAACGGCTTTCTCAGACATCTTGTGATTTGCAGGTCAACTACAATTAAAACCTGCACACCCGGGGCGTCTGAGCAGCAGGGCTGGGAGAGACTGTGGGACTATAGTAGCTTTAAATGTACGTAATGGTAAAGAGCAAGAATTATAATTGTTCCACTACAGTTATTGAGTAGTGGCTGGTCGGTATGATTGTGTGTATTAGATAACGGTAGAAATTTGTCAACTGGAAGAGGTTTTGCTATAATTTTTATACAAGTAGACACATAAAGCAAAAATAGAGAGAGGGACACCCAATCAATTTGTTTTATGGTTGTGATTGTTGCTTAATATAGTATGCATAATATATATATAGATGTATATCGGCTGTCTTGCAATGGCTCTGGTCAAAATTTAGAGTTGGAAATATTTGTTTATAATATTAGTCTGATGACAGACTAATTCATTTGTTTTCATCTAAATAACGTGCAGATGAAATGTGAAAATAATAGAATGAGATGAAATTGCTTTTATTTGTAATGTATATTGGGATATAAAGTGTGGTCCAAAGGTTTGAGAGTGACGCTTCTATTCTGCAGTATTTTAATGTAATATTTAAATATATTAATGTTATATTATGCATTTGTATTAATAAAGTTTATTTTAAAATATATTTAAATTTTTAAAATCTATACTTCCAAAATGCTCACACAACATTTACTCAAAATACATTTGATTAGGATTTGAATTTTTTCACAATTAATAGTTTTTTCCAAATTTGCAAATTTTCAGTTGACTTTTGGACCTCACTATACACTAATACTTTAATATAAAACTGCTTACAGTGTACTGTGATTAAGATCTTGGTCATATTATAATGATCTGTAAAAATAAAAAACTTTAAGCACATGCCAAATATCTGAATAATAATATTCAGTATATTTTTTGCACAATTTTTTACACGAACCAGAAATGTTGTTCTTGTGTTCACCTTTCTCGGTTCCTGTGAAATAACAGCCGTCTTTATTTTGTTCATAGTTCTAATGGAAAGTCTGTGTCATGGTCTGAACCAGGTTCAAGACATCCTCCGAAAGGGGAACACATGTGGCACAGACTGTCTGTACATGTGAAGAGGCAGGAAGCCGGATCCAATCAGACGGCTGTCATCAAACCCCTAACTAATACCTACAATAACCCCGGCATGGAGTTTTCCGATTTAAGCACCAAGACTCTGTACAATGTAGCTGAGGAGGACGAGGGCGACCCGATCAGATACAATCCCTCGGGCAGCCCTCCTCTGATGGCTCTCAGGCAGTCACCTGTCAGCAAGCCTATGAAGGAGGCGGGCTCCGATATGACGTTTTACACTCCCGAGCAACACATGCCACAAAAAAACAGCCTTCTCCCTCAACATTGTATTGCAGATCAAGAGGTGCTCAAGTTCAATTCAAACATGCCCGATCTGGATGAGATCATTAGCCTGCCTGAGCCGGGCGACGGGGTGATTTCGCCCCTTCAGCCCCAAATATTGCACCCGCATCCGATTTTGCCCATGCAGCTGGGTGCGTACCCGGACGAACCCTCCTCCCCTTTGGAGGAGGTTGAAAATGAGCGGTTCGGGCTTCTTCACGGATACATGTATGACAATGCACAGATCCACGACGAGGAGGAGTTGGTGCAGATCAAAATGGCAATGGAGGACTCTGTGGCCCTCATGCCACCTTCTCCGTTTCGGGATTCGCTCGGCTCGGGCAGCCCTGTTCCCAACTCCCCCGTGTCCGAGTCTATCTTATGCACACCGCAGAGCGTGACGTATGCCTCCGTCATTCTCAGAGACTATAAGCAAAGCTCATCAACACTTTGAAATTTATTTTAGGAGATCATGTCTGCTCCAGCTTTGTGAAATAATAGCTACTGTACTAGTTTGTGCAATAATGTGGCTGTAAGTCGCCTGCACTGGAGAGCTTTAATATTATATATGTTGATTTAGAGAGTATGGAAGTGAATGTATGTTGAGCAGGGTCCAAAATTAAGACTCGCCAAGTGCAAAATGCACATCAAATTTTGCCAGTACATCTATCACATGGGAGCTTGTGTACCATCTACTTATTTTAAAGGAGTCAGTGTTAGCATTAAAAATAATTTGTTTTTATATTGTTTTCATTTTAATTGGTTTTGCCATTTTTATTTATTTATTTATTTATTTAATTTTACCATATTAATCATACAATAAGTGTTTTTGTAATTTATTATTTTTATTTTTTGCTTTTTTTTTTCATTTAATTGTCTATATATATAGGCTATATATATTTTTTATTTAATTTTAGTTAATTTCGTTTTTTCCCGGCAACCATATGAAATAAAATAAGTTTGTTTTTAATAGTTTATTACATATAGCTACCATTTATTAATTTATTTATATTTATGCATTTATTTATTAATTGATTTATTTAATGTTTCTTCAAGTTTTTATTTTTATACGTAAGCAATAATAGGGCAGGGAGGAAGGGATAGAACTGACACGCTTCAAATCTCAACGCACTGTCCAGTGGGTGATTAGGTCCTCGACACAAAAAACATACTGATACAGATGCTGCGTCCGAAATCGCATACTGCTTAAGTAGGTACTACGTTTAAAATTGAACATACTACCCGACCGTTAAAAAGTACGTTCTATACAGTATGAATATAATTCGGACATACTACATCTGATGTCAAGTGTCATGCGTCGTCACAACAGCGCGAAAATTTTAACTTTCAAGTCATCCGTCTCAACTTTCCGCCATTTTTTGAATATGACGCCTCCTCTCCTGGAGCCTCATGGGATAGGAAAGTGTCCATGGTATGCCTACTATATAATTCAGCCAGAAGCAGTAGGTCCTCCGGGTACTTCTCGCCTACTGAATTTCGAATACTATGAATTCGGACATACTACTCGCCTCGCATACTGTTTTGGGGTACTATATAGTAGGTAAGTAAGCGATTTCGGACGCAGCAAGAGAGAACACAAGTAACAGGTGTGGGGCTGATGGAACACCCAGCGCAACGAGTTAGCTCTGATTGCTCCCCCACCTGCAGCAGTAGATGACAAGACAAAAGCAAAAACCCTCCCGTGTGGCAGACAGAGACCAAACACGGGTGACTGTTAAAATACGTTGGAGAGAGGCGCCGGTCAAGACCCCCGCAATAGGCAGGTGTGGCAAAAAAGTTAATTTTGGACCTTAATGTTAGTGCCAGATTGTGTAAAAGCAGGAACCAAATGTGTAGGTGCCCTTTGATTTGTGTCACTATCACTTGCTTTAGTATGGCAGCAGTAGTTGACATGAAACCAACACCAGTCCTTGTAATGCTGTATATTCTGAGCTCATAATAGATCAAACAACCACTGTAGCATAAAAAAAAATGATGAGTTAGGATGTGCAACAACTCTATCAGTGACTATTTAATGTCTTTAAGGTGTTTTATACAATCATAACTTTTATAAACTGCCTATATTAAAATAAACATGATCATCAAACAGATTTAGGTCTAGTTAAAGCACAAAATCATGCAGCATATGTATGCAGTAAACTACAATAAGGGTTAGGGTTAGCGCAACATAGCAAACATTCAGTAGTTTTTAAGTGCCAATGTCAAAACCAACAGTATTTTATTGTTTTTATGTACTTTTTTGTATAGTTTGTGTGTTTAAAGTGAAATAGGAAGTGTATATATTATTTTTCTTCTATTATGTGTGTGTTTGACTATTTTTTTTTTATAAAGAAGAAAATGTAAATATATTTCATATATTTCTGGATTTAAATGGTCATAACATAAAGCTAGAGTTTATATTATTACATGAACTTTACCATTTGACATTATTGCCTGTATTTGGTAACTTCTCTTAACTGTTGGTTAAATGTTTTCATATCAGCTCCAAATGCTTATATGCTTTATAAACTCAATGTATTAATCAATATTTAAGATCCCCTAATGCTCAGCAGGGCCACCGACGGCAGTTTCACCAGAATGTACCACGATGTAGACAGTTATGACCATTTAAGTCCTATATGACATGACGGTTACTAAATTATTATGGGATTTTAAGCAGTTATAGAGGATTGTATTCAGGTAACTTTTTAGATATTATCTAAAATGTTTAAGCTGTAAGTTTTCTTTTTTTTGTTGCAGTGCAATATGTCAGATTGCATATATAGTTTAGCTTTAAGAAAACAATTGTGCTATTATATTTTTTAAAGGAATCAATCATTGTATGAACCTAGATCTTAAGATAAACTACATGTTTATTATTACATTTAGTTCTGCTGTATTTGTCAGGAATTGCTTAGCTTATATTTAGTGGGCATGTTTTATTAGGTTTATGATAAATCTTGTATATTTTGTAAATAAGCTCTCAGGGTTGTTGCTGCAGTAGGAAGTGTTTAGTTACTAATTTTCCAAAATGTGATCCCAAAATGTTGCTTTCACATGACTATGTTAAAGAACCGTCTTCAACACCTGTGTCTCATTGTCACTTTATGCATGCTTTGCACCTGAAACGCTCAAAATGGATGAGCTTTAATATTTGATTTACCTTGTAAAATTGTTGTTTTACGGTTTTTAATGCTGGAAACTCTTACTGGAATGGTAAACGCGAAAACGCGAGAGGGATTTAACCGGCAGAATAAATCTGAACTAGGTCATTTGCTGCAGATGCGATTTGTTATCCCTATCCAGGAAAATGTACAGGAGACTCAGAATTAGGATTCACTGAACATTTATTTAAAGTTTTGGTGATTGGAGACCATAAAGTGGGGGAAACCAGCTTTGTTAAGCGATATGTGAAAAATCAATTCTACGAGGAGCTGACAACGACTATAAATGAGGATTTTTCCATGAAGGAGATCGATTGGGACGGTCACACACGGGTCAGATTACAGCTTTGGGATATAGCAGGTAAGTCTTTATTTAAACCTGAAATTAGTAGATAGAATATATAGGTTGTAATTGTAATGGGTCATAATAGATCATCAGTGCTTAAAACATGTTACACATGTATAAGTAAAATGGCATCAGGAGCAAAAGAGGACAGAAACGTATTTCATTTTGACAAAAAATAGATGTTTTTAAGTACCATTAGTCCTCAAAGGGGATAATTATTAACCATTTATTGGCACAGTTTCATATTTATTGACTGTAATTCTCCAGGCAAGAACATTCGAGAAACATTTGCCTCTCTTTGAATTAAAAGAGGCGTAATTCTGCATCCCTGTTGATGAAATTGTTTTTTTCTGGTGTATTTAGGTCAAGTGCGTGTAAGGGGACTGAACCGTGTGTCCTTCAAGGGATCCAGGGGTGCGCTTGTTGTGTATGATGTGACGGACAGGTCAACATTAGAACTGGATGGTCAAGTAATGCTGAAAAATGGCCGTCCGATACCTGCTGTTCTATTGGCCAATAAATGTGACTAAAGCTTGACAGAGGAAGGCCTCTCTTCTGGAGAAACTCTGCCAGGAGAAGGGCTTCATTGGATGATTTCAGACTGTTATTGTGCTTTTTTTTATATTTTTTTGACCAATTTTGGATAAGAAACAGGGGTGCTTGTATTAATTGCATTGTATACTTAATACTTAAATATTATGTAAAACAAAACACTTCTAGGGCCGGTTTCCCGGATAGGAATTAGATTAAGCCAGGACTAGACCTTTGCTAATTTAGGACATTTAAGAATTTTT
>JAUCMS010000031.1:818794-832998 GCA_032357445.1 Enteromius radiatus | reverse complement strand
CGGACATACTACTCGCCTCGCATACTGTTTTTCACGTGCTATATAGTAGGGAAGTAAGCGATTTCGGACGCAGCACTGGACTGTTTTTGCTATGTTTCTGGGTCTGGGCTCATTTCAGTTGTGTTGCTGTCTATGCAGGGTCAGAGAGCTCTCAGATTTCACCAAAATATCTTAATTTTTTGTTCTGGCGGGATTGAAACGTCACGGGGTCAGTAATTAAGATTAAGGTGAAGTAAGAGTTGAACAAATTATTTTTGGGAATGAGAGTAACTGATTGAAGTTAGGATGACACTCATTAATGTCATATTTCAAGGCGTGCCAGTCTTGTCTATCTAGAAAAACTTGTGCTTAATGTTTTTGTCTAGTAGTTTTATTGTGACTGGAAATATATTGGATCCTTTGCTAGTGTGAACACACAGTTTGTGTTCCAATTCACTGACTGTGGAAAATAATTGTAGCAAAATGGTTCAAGTTAGTTTAAAGTGCTGTTTACACTAGTGCGTTTTCGTTTTTAAATGGCATTTTCTCATCCTGTAACGTTATCTTGTAGGTTTCTTTCTTCTGTTGAACACACTATTTTCTTTTTGTCCTTTTAATCTCACTTATTGGTTATAATACATTTCGATGTTTTTGTTTCTTAATTATCACATGTTCTGTATGCTTTTATAATGAATAATTGGGCTGTTTGTGGGGTTAAACTCACCTTAACTGATTAATCAAGAATCAATATGAACCATTCAAAACAATATTATAAAAAAATTGACTTAACAAAACACAAAATATAAAAAAAATACGAGAACATTGGATAACTGAAAACTATTTAATATTTTTTATTTGTTTTAATGAACAAATATTACATATGTCAACATTTACTCAATAAATATTTTGTCTTTTTTTCACAAACTAAATTTACATACAGTAAAGTTTCAAATATTGTTATGTTTTATCCCTTTTACCCTTATAATAAGGCATTTTAGATATCAAAATATTTTCTCTCACATATGCACAGGGTCAATATTTTATATAATTAATTGTAATCACTACATGAGTGCTCTGGTAACCAGCAGGCTGTTGTGGTTGGGGTTTCATTAGACATTACTTGTACAGTTTTTGTAATACTAGAGTATGTGTATGTGCTAATCATTCAGTACATGGTAAATATTAGAGTATTACCATTTGATATCATCACTGTACTGTGGAACAACTGCAGTAATTTAATTGTTAGTCGCTTGTCAACTTCAGCTTCTCAGCATTCTGTGGTCTGGACCTCATTTGATGATTTGTGTTTTCCTGAATTGTTAACTTGTTTAAGTTCCTTCACACGGTTGGGTATATCCTTTTTGTTGCATCTGCAAGAACCTTCGATGTGCCTCATGTATATTGACTTAAAGTATATCATGAATATGCACCAACATAAAGATGTTTCCGCATATGCAGTGTTAAACCAACATCATTAACCTATATTTCCATTTTTATTTAAACAAAATAAAAAGTAATCTTTTGGCTTCAGAATACTTGGAATATAGTGCACTTCATAGTCAAAACAAGTTTAATCCAAATGTTTGTAGTTTAATGCAAACCATCTTCTGCTTCACAGACAGTGCGACATGGCTTTCCCTATCAACCCTCCTCCATGGCTTTTGACCCTGTGCAGAAAATTCTGGCTATCGGCACACAAAGTGGAGCCCTGAGACTGTATCCTTTATTTGAGGGCTGGGAACATACCCAGCTTAACTTACCTGGGGGAAAACAAGTGTCAAATGTTGTTTGTCGTTTGTTTATATTTAAACAAAAGCAGTCCTCCCACCCTTCTGTGCTGGAAGTCAAGTAACTGACTTGTTCAAAGCATGTGTGGTAGTTTGTGTTTTTTTAACTAAACTCCACAGAAACATATGATTACATAAGTTGCAAAATACAAGTAACAACATCCTCTGGCAAATCAGCTTCTAAGAGCCTTGCTGTTCCCCCAGGAGATATTAATATATACTCTAGAGAAGCATCATAGGAGCTACTGACTCAAGTAACATGAAAAACTAAAGGAATGAAAAATTTGCATTAGGAAATCAACATGCCTGCCTACTAGTATTATTGATCGAATGATATGTGTTATTCAGTAACAATTTTAATGCCAATCTAAGGCAGGGTGGCTGATATAATTCTAATATCTTTTATGATATACATATTAATATGTATTAACTGTGGTCAAACTATGTGCCTCCTTGCTTTTAAAAAATGGTGGAAACGATAAAATGTAGTTTTAAAAATGTAAAAATCTCACATATTAGCCTAGGTAGATATCTACAGTACCTGCATTGCTTGACTAAAGTGCAAAACATAAACATTGAGCATTTCAAAACTGATACTTTTATACACTATATGCTCAGTCATCAGTGAGAAGGTCAGTTGAGTCCAGGCGGTGAAAATCAAAGCAGCCCGTTTCTCACAGAGTCATGTATACGAGCAGCCTCATTTCAGAGGCACATTTCCTAGAAGCAGGGTCTTTATTCCTAGAGGAGCTGCGCTCATTAATGATGTCTCCACTGTGGCATGAGCAGCTCCACTGCCATATGTTGCAGAGCTCGTCTCATCATTGGTGCTGTCGACTATCTGCCAGAAAGCCACCTCGCACGTGCTGGAAACATCTCTAGTCCTGCTGGGCACGTCTGTTAGAGCCACACACAGCTTAATTCTGAGTGTTTTCATGTTCAGATACACACCACATCATTGTTTCTGTTCAAAGAAACATGGCTACAGAATAGGGCTGGGTGGTATATATTGTGCAATCGTAGAATTTTTATATGTATATATTTTTAATGGCATTTTTAATCATGGTTTTCACACAATCCAAAACAGATAATAACTTAGAATATCACAATGCAAACATATACAATCCTGCATATTTCAGCAATAAGTGTTGTATGGTTAATAAAAATGTGAAAAAGGAGTTTATGACATGCAATGCCGTATTTTCTTACAATATGGAGATAGTTGCATGCAAATAAACAAATAAATGAATGAAAGTAGTCATTGTAGATTCAGTGTCAATTGCTAAATCAAAAAGCATGCCTAATTACTTATAATGGAAATTCTGCAATTTAACAAATGATAAAAGTATATTTTTAGAGCATTATAACATTTTTACTTATATTTAAATTTTAAGATTTAATTTGATTAAAATTACATTTCTTTAAAAAAAGAATATATATATATATATATATATATATATTGCGTTATGTTTTCATTTTTCAATTGAATTTCAGTAAACAAAAACTGATAGTTTATTAACTTTTATTAATGCATTTTACCATTAAGTCTGTTTTCATGTTCTCAGTTTCCATTTCATTAATTTTTGACTAACAAAAGCAGCTATAATCAATTGATTTCAACTTTTTTAAATGAAATAATTTTATTACAATTAACAGTGCCGCCTTAAATATTATTTAGGAATTGTCTGTTTAAACACTTCTAGGTTTATGATTTAATACACATTTATTATGAATTAAATGTATTAGAATGTCACAATGCTTGTCTGCTTCCCGAAAATATTTCAAGTCATCATCTATTTTGTGAAATACACAATGACACGGGATTTTAGTTTTACCGCCCACCCATACCTAAAAAGGTTGCATGGTTGAAGGCCAGACTTCTTGTCAGATTTCAATCTTGGTCGTGGGAGTGCTCCTCTATTACGCTTTTATAATGGCAGGCAGTAGGTTGCCTAAGACTTCACTGTATCAATGGCATTTTGTCCTTGTGGAAAGTCACAAGCCACCCACCAGGTCAGTGTTCTGTGTGGTGGAGAGTGGAGTTGATTGGCTCGCTCCTGTTGCTCAGCTGTTGCCTGAATGTGTTAATGTGCAGCGAGATGGGCTTACTGTCATTCAGTCGATTGGGCTATTTATCAAAAGACAGGATGTATCGATTTGCCTCATTGCCCCCAGCGTTGGGAAACACTGCCACGGCTCAGCTGACACAAACTCAATGAGGTGTTTACTAACAGTAAATATCTAATTTTACATGATTAGTCCCTTGTGTCTCTATCTGTGTGTTTTCATACGAAACCTTGCTGGACGTTGAGGAGCTTGGAGGAGTTTTAACTCCAAGTCTTGGCTTTATGATAAATCCTAGCAGTTTGTTGTTAGAGATGCTTGGCGGCATGAAAACAGTTAAGCGCTCTTTAATATGCAGTCTCGTCACTGCTCGGTGATGTTTTCCCAAATTACAGTGCTAAGGAGCTAACGTCTGTGAGGTTTTATGCATGAATAATTGACGAATAGATAGCTTTTTGTTCTGATTATCCTCTGTAAAGTTTTATGCATGGTAAAGACTTAAAAGCTTAATCAACCACCGCCAACAAAAGTGTTTAAGAAACATTAAAGTGTTTCTTTTAAGATGCATGTCTAAACCAAGAAATCAGAATTTTCTGTCTTTAACCCACAAAAGCTTGAAAAACTTCGAGCATAAAATATTTAGCATTGTCAGTCGGATGAGGGGAGCTTTCTTTGCATTTCTGTATAGAAATACCACAAACCACTGTGGTTTACCAAATGAGGAAGTTGCCTCCTGTTCTTTGAGAATGCAACTTTCTTTCATCCTTTCTTATTTGGCAACGGTTTCACTGAAGACGAGTGCTGCATAATGCTGCAAGAACTTTAACCGGTCAGGTGATGCAGGGTTAAAAACCATGTGACTAGGTTTCTGAGCCACAACATTCTGACCTAAGAGTACATTAGTTATACTAAATCTGGTTCTTATTCATAAGTGAACTGTACAATTTAGTGTTGATCGTGCTGTAAAATGTTTACCAGATGTTCATGATGATGAACGTTATGATTTCGTAATGAGCTGGCGAATTCAGGCTTAGTTTATAAATGCTGGCATGGGTTATAGTTTATTTATTTATTATTATTTGGAAGGCATGTAACTCTTTTTTTTAAATTGGGCTTTAGCATGATATAAATTGAATTGATTAATGCTATTATGTGCTTAAGAGTATATGAGATATATTATTTCTGTTTTTATATAAAGACTATAACTATATAAAAATGTATATGCTATATAAATATTAAACTTTGGCTTGTAACTCATCCTTCATCATCATTTTGTGCACAGGATGTAAACAACCATCATGCATTTTTGTTTATTAAATATTTTTACTCATTTTGTTTCAATCTCCCAACAAGAATATAGAGCCCTTAGGTCTTTATAGCACAATGTCTACATCTATTTCACATAACTCAACTGATTTTTCCCACCAAGCAAGTGCTGCAAACGTTTGCAGGTCAATAAAGTCAGCAAAAAAATGTATATCCAAAGTGAGCCATATCTAGAGATCAGAATATTACAGGTAGTTGTGGGTGAGTTATTTTTACTGTTTAACACAGGCTAGATGTAAAAATGCACCGAATACAGACTTAAAGTTGGTCTCTTTTTAAAGAAGGAAGTAGGCTTTGGTGATTGCTAAAAGTGAAAGCATTTCAAAAAAGGAGAGTTATAAGGTTTTCTGTAATGTACCGTACCATTAAGTCCGTTGTCATGTTCTTAGGTTTCCTTTTCAATTTTTGTGGATTCCATTTTAACGGTTTAATTCAATTTTAACAATAAAAAAGCAACTCTAATCAACTGATTTCAGAATTGTTTTTAAATGTAATAATTTATTACAAGTTTATTAAAATGAACAGTGCCCTCTTAAATATTATTCAGGTATTCTCCGTTTCTAGGTTTATGATCACAATCCATGTCGTCTTCCTGAAACTTCTTTCCTGTTATCATCTATTTTGTAAAATGCACCACGACACATGATATGTGTTTGTTTTTTTCTTCTCAAGATTAGAAAATATTGTGGTTAATTTTTGCAATATCAGTTGACACCTCCTACTGGGGTAGGAGCACAGTAAAAGGTTTTAGTCCAATTACATGGATGGCTTTTGAGTTAAGTTTTAAAGTTATATCTATAGGAAATGCAGACCGTTAACCAGGTTTATATCAGTTAATCAAACCACTCGGTATTGTGGATGAAGAAATGTGTCTGAATGAGGAAGTCCCCTTCAGATCTCACCAAGTGGAGGAAATGTGTGCTGAAAACTGATACCATCTTTGGTTCTCTCCTTGCTTATTTACGTAGCCAGCCAGTGGTGCTTTACAATTCATGCTCAAAGAATTTTTTATTAGGCTTTAGCGTGGTATAAATTGAATCGATTAGTGCTATTTTTAGTATCATCAGTGTTGATTGCCTCGCGATCTATGACCCTCTCCTCTCTGCTGCACTTGTAGGCTGCTGTTGGCAGCTTCCAACTCCAAGTGCTTTAAATAACGACCATTTGAGACTCCTCCAGAGTTTGTTTAAGGCACCCAGGGCCTGTTTGATTACTGTTCTTAATCTTGTTTGGACAGATCCTATCTCGACTTTATCACTCTGAAACCTACTAATGGCTGAAGTTTGGCTTGGATGAGGGCGAGAGTACAAGCTGAAGAGTCAAATAGCTTTATAATTGTATTTTTATTTTTTTGCATTGCACAGAGTCTGTCATTAATGTGGTATGTGCATGTCTGTTTGCCGAAGGATGTTGAAAAAGCAAGCCAGATTGTAGATATTAGATATTAATATTTTTAATATCTATCAAGCAGTGTCCTAGCAACCATTCAGCTCCCTAACAAAGCCATGATGTGTTTGTATGTCTTAGTATGTTCGCTTAGCTATGCCTTAGCAACTGCCTGTCAACACCCTAGCAACCAGAACATCTTGTGATATCTGCAACCTCATAAAATAGGCCTGTCATAATCACAAATATTGTGTTGGCGATTACAGGTAATTGTGATTTAACGATTTAACTCTGTTCAGTTTGTCGCTTAAAGTGCAAGCCTGATACAATATTGCATTATTAGCAAACTTGGATTTGTTAATAAATAAAATAAAATAAATTAAAAAAGTAATAAAATTCTCCCATATGAGCTGTTAAAATAATAAAGTTTCTGTAATTCATTCTTTTCTATAATTATAATTTAAATATGTTTATAGTAATTTAACACACAAGACTTTGTATGAATGAAAACTTATTTTATTTACTCACTTGATTATATTTTTTTTCCCTCTTACTACCTGTTTATTTAATGGAATTTTTTTAAATGCTTACATTTCTTTTTTTTTTTTTCAACACAATATGATTGAAAAGTGTGCTTTACTCAAATAATTGGAATGAGATTAAATAACCGCAATCGGGTAAATAAATCAATAATCATAACAGGACTAATTCGAAACCCCTTAACAACCGCTTAGCAGCTATTTAAAACACCTTAGCAACCAACTCACAACACCTAGCAATGCCTTTATCTATTATCTTTTTATTTTTTCACTCTAAGGCATATATAACCTTCAAACTTTAACAACATTTCAGCAAGACTTTAGGCCAACAATCTTGTCTTGATGAGCTTCCTTTCCTAGTTTATAGATTGTGTTTTTAAGTCTCATTTAATGAACTAATCAAGCAGCTCTTGGCCAAAGAGACAGAATTTTAATTATGCTCCGATGGCAGTTTTATTAAAGATGTACAGCCTCGTGCTGTGCTGAACCGGCATGTACTTCTTTGATCGTTTCTGGACCTCTGGATAGTTTTCTGAGTAGTTCACACCTTCCACGTCATCTCGTCTTCATTCTCATCTCCTCTCTGCTTTGCTCTTTTCCTCCTTGTTCTCTCTTTTGAGAGCTGCTTTACTGCCGTGTTTAGTTCCCAGGAACAAATGTCAGCGGTTGTAGGAACGTTGACAAGCCTGTCCGCTTTAGCTGCATTGTAATCTTTTGCACTTGAGGCCTGTATTATTAGGGCATATAGTATGACAGCACCCTTATCAGATTGCGCTGCTGTTTGCTCTCAGCGGAAGTCCCTGTTGTTTGAAAGTGAGTCACCCATTGTTGTCCGCAGTATTATGCTTTAGAAAGTAAAACTTTTGTGTGGGTTTCCCATTTGAAATGTTATAGAGCACGTATAACTGTTGTATATTGAATATTAATCAGAAATGATTTTGGCAAGAACAAATCCAAAATCAAAAGAATGAAATAGATTATTGTTGTACTGCCTTGGATTATTTTGCTATAAATCAGCATAGATGCTTGTAGGTTGTAGTATTTACTTTTGGGTTATTGCAATGAGAAATTGTAATAAAAGTAAAGTCACTCACAATAAAAAAGATCCAGACAATCAAAGGAAAAGGTTAAAGAACATGTTCCCAAAGAGAAACTTTATGTTTTCTAGGTCAGTTTATACAGATAGAGCCTCTGCATAACAGGATGCTGATCTTTATTTTGGCCATAAACTGACTTATTGTAAAGTGGCCCTAGTTTGAAACCCAGCTGGAATGTTAATTTTAGTGAATTCAGATCCTTACGTATGCACATGTAATCATCTTTTCCAGCTTTCATCTCAAACCTGTGTTTAGCGGATGGTCTGTTTAAAGTTATTCTCACACACTATGATTATTTTGGCAAAGAATTGCCCATTTAGACAGGAAGTGGCCATTTGACTGATGAATCAGTTAACATATTTGTATATTTAAACAATAATTTACAAGTGTTCAGCCAACTGTTAGCTATTTTATTTATTTTTTTCATAGTGAAATGTTATTTTTTTTATTCATTTTAAATGTCTATTACATGCATTTTTATTTATTTTATTTTATTTTAATTCCAGTAGTTTAATTTCAGGAAAAATATTTTTTGTTCACTGGTATGTTTTGTTTTCATATAATTTTTATTCAAAGGGTCATAGTTGAAACGTGAAAATAATTATTGATTATAAAAAAATGTATAATATTTAATATATTTTAAATATTCCTGCTGACAAATGGGTAAAACCTAGTAGTTTGTATAGACACTGACAAAGTGAGTTTATTCTGTAAATCAAAAAAAATGAAAATATGCAATTCAACAGGACACTTTCTAATATTGATCTTCTTTCGTTGTTGACTCATATCACCCGAGAACATGACACCCTGAACAGCATACAGAATTTCCTAAATTCAGTGGCCTTGTAAGTCGCATCTGCTAAATGAAGAAATGTATGTACATTTTTTTGGTTTTCAGGTAAATTAAAACTTTAATATGTGTATATGACAGCATTCATCTTTAGTGTCCCTGTTTTGTGGTGATCATTGCATCCAGTAATAGAATCGAACCTTGTTTGTTCAATCGGGCTCCAGATCCCAGGGAATGTGTGCAGAGCTGCTGTCTGACCCTGGGCTCTGATCCAGTGCCACAGAGAGCTTAAGCTGAGGAGAAACTGGCTGGTCAAGGGCTTGATGCTTACAGTTATGAATAAATAATGAGTGCAACTTATTTATAACAACCCTCTGTTATTTATTCAGTCCATTTGCCAAATATGGTGAAGGCGAGTCTGCTGTGTAAACATCCCTGTTTGGTTTCCCCTCCGTGCATCTCAAGAAATGAATGTAGGAGAGAACCGAGCGCTTTCCTCAATAATAATGCAATAATAAATTTGGGTAATTGAACACAGTATGCCAGTGGTACTTAAGTTCTTAAATATAAGTTACAAAAACACTGAAACACCTTTTAATTTTATGTTCGACTTTCCTTCAAAATAACTTAATATAGTGAAGCACTGTTGTTCTACACAAGAGACCAAAACAATATTGTTTTTCCATAATACTGGTTAGCTAAAAAATGCTGGTGCATGTCTGAACAAAGATGAACACAGCTGAATAGTAGTGAATAATATATCGTGTATCTGTTTTTCTGATCTTGTCTCTATGATAAACTGCAGTGAACTTAAAAAAAAGGGTTTTTAAACTTTTTACGATTTTCTGGTATCTTGTTACTTACTAAATGTGTAATGTAAATGTAAACAAATTGGTAGGTTAGACATTTGAACCCAATTTGATTGTTCCAGAGTAATTGTAAGTTTTTAGATCAGTGAATCTGTGAAATATTAACATGACTAAATGCATGAAACAGGCAGTAGTTGCGTCTTGTTTTTAGTTTATGGCCCTCTTACACTCTCTGGCGCTGTCTTGTTCACAAACTGTCGCATCAGCAAGGTGAGTTCATCTTCAGTGTAATGACTCTTTTCCTGTGCACAGTATTACCAATGTTGTTTACCATAATTGATCTGTTTAACAGAGATGCATTAGCTTGCAGTGCTAGGATGCGTGTGAGCGAAGAACACACAGAGTTAACATATTAGATGCTGTCAAGTATACTTTAAGCTGGTTCTTTGTACTTCTAGAGTCTTATAAATATGTTTTCACAGTTGTAAGTCACTCAAGAGGAAATTAGTACACTGCTGCAGGAAACCGCTGATTCAATACGGATGAGAAACCCATTTCCTGTTTATAGTGTCAACTATTTTAGCATTCATTCCCTGGCATGAGAAGTGTGTTCGATGTCCTGAGGTAAAAAACATACAGCGTCCATATGTTGTTTTGCAGTGATTCTTCTTGGCAGATAAGAAGCTTTCAGATCTGAGGATATTGCTAGAGTTTGCCTTCGCCCCAGGGTCACACTGGGCTCTTTTTGCTCGCCAGTTTTGTATAATTGGCCTCTGTTTCCATAAAGAATTTTTTAACATCCATCCTTTTGGACAAAAAGTTCATTAGAGTGATTCTTTAGGCTATTAAAATGTTCTTCTAATGGTTCTTTTTTTAAAAAGTGTTCAATGAAAGGTTCTTTTTTGGAACTTTCATAAAAGTGATGCTATAAAGTATCTTTTCTTTGGATTATATGACAATCTAACCGATTTTAAAGTATTTATTAGCGTAAAACATCACAACAGTTCCTTCATCCATTATATAACGCTGGAATCTGCAACCTGATATAGAACATAACTCGCGTCTGTGCCTAAATGCACATAGAAAGTGCTGGTGAATATGAATCACTGTTTGACTGAGACGGTCGTTGTTGTCCTGCCGGAGAAGGGGTTTATGGGACCATTTACAGTGCATTACTCCAGAGGGCTGAAGCAGGCAAGACTTAAGACTCTGATAAGAGACTTTGTATAATCCATTTAGTTAAGTCAATCGACAAGACCCTCGGTAATATGACGCACAGGCCTCTGGGAACACGGATTCCCTTTAGTGCTGAACTCTCGTGGCTTACTTACATTGTCTGTGGCCAGTTTTTTCTCACTATCTAGTTCATATGGTAAAAGATATATGAAGGTGTATATTTTTAGATGCTGACTCTATCCTACCATAGAGCGTGTGTTTTCTCTATTGTAATCCCACTTGTATTGTTTTCTTGTAACACAAAAGGCAAATCTTGGTCAGAAAGTGTAACACACTAAAGATGTTTAAGTCAGCTTACACAAAACATTGCATGATTCCTAAAGAATTGAAAGCATATTTTGGAGCTTGGTGGGAAAAATCACCATCTAGTTTTCCTGTATGTAAACTGCAGCTTGGACAATCATCTTTGGAAGTAGATTAAGTGTGTGAAATATCCCTTTAATTATGCTTTGCATTTTTGTACACTACTCATCATATCTGGTCTTCAGCACATTTGACAGGGACTCTGAGGTTTTCAGAGATGTATGTACCTTAACTGAGCCTACAGATTTGGCCGAGCAGGAGTGGAGTGTTACTGCCAGCATGAGAGCGGATCGGCCGTCATCCAGCTGGAGTTCCTTGTCAATGAAGTGAGTTTTACCCTGACCATCTGTGTAGACATTTCCTCGTCTGTACTTTCTCCAGGTCTTATCCCTCTCCCTCACATTACCTGTAACTTTTGGTTGAATAGTTAGTCTTTAATCTGTTCCGATGTAGTGAATTACAAATGTAGAACTCTGTAATACTTCATTATGTTTCTGTTTGTTTGGTGCATAGGGGGCGCTGGTTAGTGCTTTGGCAGATGACAGTATTCATTTGTGGAATCTGAGGCAAAAACTTCCAGCCATCCTCCATTCTCTTAAATTTAATCGGGAGAGGTAAGCATTCTGTATACAAATATACTACGCACAATGTGTGTTGGGAGTGTGTGTACACACAACCACCCTACAATGATGAAGATCCACCCAGTAGTTTTCTATTAATTTAAGAAAATAAGTTGCCCCTTCTGAAATCAGAGAGGCCACTCCCACAATAGTTGATTGACAGCAGTGTGTCACACAGACTGAACTGGTGTCTTTGAACAACCGAAATGCGTTTATGTTCGCACGAATCATTCATGATAAAGCCTCACCTACAGAAGCAGTGAGTATAATGTCTTTTAATGAATCTTTGCAAATCGTCTTTCCTAATAATGTGCTAATTAGCAAGTTTCATTATGAATACGGCTAAAGAAAGATCCTCTGAGAGTGCCTCGGAAAAGAGGGGCGGGGTCAGTGGAGCTGGTGAAGGTTTAAAGGGGAAGTACACAGAACAGAGTGATTTCTAAAGGGCTGTTTTTGACAGGGTCAAATGAGCGTTTATTACACTATCTTTGAGAAATTTTAAAACAAACTATATTACAAACTGTCCATTAAGACCCTAAAGACTCATATTAGCTTGTGGAAAATTGGCTTTGTATGACCCCTTTAAGTTCTAATGTCCTCTACAGTGGACATGTACGAAATCGATGTCCTAGAAGGTCATATTTTGATTTCAAACACCATAACACATTTTCGTGAGATGTTGATTTACTACAAAAAAATGTAAAACTTAGTCATCTTCTCTGAGAATGGGTCGCTTTAACATGCATTTGGGAACACAGCATGCACCAAACATCATCTTACTTACTTGACTTATCAACAAAAAAGAAGCTTTTGTGCTTTTGTAGCAGCGGAGGCAAACACCACTTACATTTTCTTCAGATAATACAAAAGCTGGCCTTACCTGGGCTTTCAAAGTTTTTGCCTTTTAATAAGTAGCAATGTACTTTGAGTTTCTGCATTCTCTATTAATCAGCAGACCATGAAGGCATCAAATGAATGTTTGTTTAGAAACAAGAGGGCAGGACAGTGTTCTCAAGTGTCCTCAGTTACATGCAGTCTTGATCGGTGTCCCATTCAGAAGACACACAATGGCAGTAATGCACAGTAATACCAGATGATTTATCAAACGTGACTCATTCATTTTGCCAGATTTCACTCTGCTGTTTATTGCCATTTCATCCTTAATGCGTCACGAGGCACAGATCAGTCAAATGTTCGCCATCGTATGAGATAATCACAGGGAATATTTCACTTTAAGGTCAGCTCTCTCCTTGTCTTTGGCAGGATCACGTTTTGCCATTTGCCGTTTCAAAGTAAATGGCTGTATGTGGGCACGGAAAGAGGGAACATTCACATTGTCAATGTGGAGTCCTTCACCCTCTCAGGCTATGTGATCATGTGGAACAAAGCCATTGAACTGTGAGTGTCTAGACAAAATGAACTCTTGTGTGTTTTCTTTTACTGTTGGGTTTGGGAGATTTTAATTAAAGCACTTGCATACCTTGCACACATCCATGATCTCTGCATATCACCTTAAAATATTTTTCTTATAAACTGTCACCTCTCTTCAACAGTTCCTCAAAGACTCACCCTGGACCTGTAGTTCATATCAGTGATAACCCTATGGATGAAGGAAAAGTATGAAACCTTGTTCCTTTGGGATAAAATGTATTCCCACAGAACACTTTTTGTTGTAGCTGTCCGATTACATAATTTCTATTAATAATGTCTTGTTTTGTTTTGCAGCTTTTAATTGGTTTTGAGTGTGGCATAGTTGTGCTGTGGGACTTGAAATCGAAGAAGGCCGACTATCGGTACAACTATGATGAGGTGAGATGATGCTATTGTAGGACATTGACTGGATGCTACATTTTATTTCAGGCCAAACTTAGAGCAGTGTTTAAAAAGCTACTTACTCTCAATCTGTAAACTCCCTGAAAGGAAGGAAGGTCTCAAGTAGAGATGGGGTGTACTCCAAGCACTCAGCTGTGATAGTAGTGATTGATTAGAAAAACACATCAATTGCAGGTTATTCTCTTTAATACAGTAAATTTTACTTTAAAGGTGCCATAGAATGTAAAACTGAACTGACCTTGGCATGGTTGAATAATAAGAGTTCAGTACATGGACATAACATACTGTGAATCTCAAACACCATTGTTTCCTACTTCTTATAGAAATCAAGTGTTTGCAAAAGATGACTGAAAAAAGGTCCAACACAACACAGACTGTTTGGTAACAGTCTAGAGGCGTAATAGTTACGCTCACCACATTTGCATATACCCGTGC
>JAUCMS010000031.1:741252-764927 GCA_032357445.1 Enteromius radiatus | reverse complement strand
AGAAACCATTAAATATATCAGTGAAAACAGTTATATTGAGAATTAGGGTGCATTGAATAACATTATGTGACCACAGATAAGCAAGATAATATGACACACTGACGTAATGAATATGCAAATTGATGTATGACATCATCTAGCCATCTAAAGCGGGTTTTAAATCGGATTTGTGGAAGGTTTAATAAATTCAATAAATACCGTACCGTGCCATTCATACCGAGGTATTACCGTACCATGAAGTTTTGATACCGTTACGTCCCTAAAAAATATATTTTATTAGATTAAAATTGTTTTCATAATTACTTTGTATGGCTGTTGTGGTCATGTTGTGCTATAATAGCATACTGTGTGCGTGTGTGGATCAGCAGCACAAAGGAAAACAAACAATAAATTAGTTAGTGTTCCTCAAAGGTATTTGTAAAATAAAAAAATAGACTAATTAAACTTAGTTAAATGATTTTTTCCCCCAACTTTTTATAAATTACAGGTAGAATTATTAAAAAAAAAATGATATCACAACGCAAAAAAAGACTTCATTATCTGTGTGCAAAATACAATTTCTTATATTTCGAGTTGAAAAATGACCGGGACAGGTCTGACAAGTTTTGTGAGACTCACAGATGTGTCATACCTCCGTGATGAGACGTTCTCTGTGTTCCTGTGCTGAGAAAACAAGGTTTCAATTTCTAAACGCTGAGCACCAGGATGTGTAAAAATAGCACAAAGCAGGACTGTCACTATGTTTCAGGACGGCAGCTTTTCTTTCTGTTGAAAAGCAGTCCTGCTTCAGAGAGGTTGCCAGGTTGGCACACTATTTCTGTCTCACAGAGAGTGTACTTTACCTCGCAGGAGCACGTGGTGAAAGTGCCTGCAAGGATCATTAACTATTCATGGAAGTACATCCCTGCTAATGGGACCTACAACTATTTTAATTATTGATGTTGTAAATGACAGCGTGGTGCTGCCTGTCCTCACGGGGGCGGCTGAATTTACGTGTATGACATTGTTTGTCGCCCCATCCCATGACCCTTCCCGTCTCGTCTTCCATCTGTCTCAGAGATCAGCGTGATTTTGCATCTGTTCATTCGTTGTATGTCGTGCCGACCGTGCTCGTATTTTGCTTTCTCCTTCGGCCGGTTGCTAATGTTGATGGACAGCTGTCAGGTGGGCTTACGCTGATGATGGAGCGCGGGACGCTGCTGGGGGGGGGAGCTGCATTAATTGGTGATAAATGAAAGTTTATCGGCGGTAAAAACACGAGTGGAAGCCCTCAGGGAGGTTATCTCACACCAGCGCAGATTAAACACTCATTAGGGCGTTAAATTGCGGCCGGATCTGTCACTTAGCGTCACGTCAAAGCGGCGCGATCATTAGTTATCTCACTGGGCGGTTGGGTGGACAGAGGGGTTGTCTTCTTAATTAGATAAAGTGATAAATCAAATGTAAAATGACATTCAGACTGTTGACACGTCATCTGATTCGTAGACTTGCCTTCGTGATTTTCATTAGTGGCTTTTGCTCAAGCAGCACTATTACAGTTCCTCGTAGGGTTAGAGCTTAACCTAAAGTATTGAATTTTACTTGAGGCATATGTAAGACATGAGACAAATTCAAATGTTTGCTGTAAAGCGGCTCCAAAAGACGATTCAGTTTAAGTTTTGTGTTTAATCAAATCGTGTCTCTTGAATCAGGTGCACAGACACTGAAGGAGGAACTCAAATTAAAAATGGACTCTTTTAACTTGGACTAGCCCTTCAAAACCACTCAGAAAACCTTAGTGAGCACATAGCAACACCCTGACAACCACTTACATCTTCTTAGCATCATTGTGGTGAGATTTGCTCAGCTGTTGTTTTCTTCACACATGTATATATTTTTTTGTATTATTGATACAATATTATAGTATTTTTGTATATTTTATAAAATGTAGTTATAATTTTGGTATTTTTTGTCTCCTATATATATATATATATAGTTATATTTAGTATTTGAACCTAACCTGAACTTTTATTTCTGTTGGTTGCCAATGGAATCTTTTTTTACTTCTAAATTAGTTCTTTTTATTATTATTTTTTTTCTGCTTAATATTAGGTCAGTTTTAGAAATGTTATATTTTTAACTTCATTTTTGTTTGAGTTAGTTTCAGTTAGTTCCCAAAGCAAGATTTTTTTTTTCAAAGTATAGTTTATTATCTTTATTTTATTTCTAAAATAATTAAATACATAAATAATTAAATATTTTATTTTATGATAATTATTTTCAATAGCTTTAGTTTTAGTTAACAATAACAACACTGTGTGGAATGTAGCTCGCAACCCATTTCATGATGACTTTTGTAAATTATTATTATTTTTCTTTTGACATTCTTCAGAACATGAAGGAAACACTGAAGGAAAGTCACATGGGTTTGAGTTAATGATGGCAGAACTGTCTTTTTTAGGTGAATTATCCCTTTAAAACAAACATAATGTGACTGAGTCTGCTCTTGTAGATGGTAGATATGACAGATAAAACCATGGCCTTTGTCCGGCATGGTCAACATCACATTTTGTCTTATTATTTGAAAGATTATATTTATAATTTCAGGTTACAGCACAAGGATTATTTCAGTCATTGCATATGTGTGCCAACAGTTCTCTGACAATGACAGCAATTTTTTTGCATCATGGGAAGTTGTTTGCTCAGTCACAAACCGTTGCTGGTGTGCTTTCGTGCTTGATGGTGGGCCTCTGGGGCCAGGAGCACACATGCAAACAGTGACAGCTGCGTTTACCCAGCATGCCCGCAGCTCACCTTTGCACCTTTGCGTTGCGCGGTGACCTGGCCGCCGCCGCAGAGCCTAATGAGAGTAGATGAGTGAGTTCTTTCAGCAGCACATATGGCATAATAAGACTGAATCAGGCCGAACGGAGACGCCGGCGGAGAAGTGACTCACCTGTGGGAGTTAATTCAGGCTCGCCGTCAGGTGACCTTCCTCTACCGCTGTGTCATACTTGTGAAGATTCAGATATACAGCACAGATTTACAGACTATTTGACTTTGAATAAGAATAGAATCACATGTCGGAGCTAGAGTGTTGTTTGTGAGTGGTTGCCAGGGTATTGATATGCAGTTGCTAGGGTTACAAAGTCGAATAAGACCCACAATGTAAAAAAAAAATATTTTATTTAAACTTAAGTTCAGTCTTGCATTTGTAAGTATCAGATGAGTTGTACAAGGCATTTCAACTTTTTAAAATTTTATATAGCTTAAAAACTGACGTTTTAATGAGTTATTATTTATAAAACTTAAACCTTAAAAAAAGAAACTCTTTTGTTACTTGAAATAAATCTAAACTTAAACAAACAAACAAAACATAATAAGACTAAAAAACGTAGTTGCCTATTTAATATAAATTGATAAATTGAATATAAATAATGCTGATTTTTTTCTACGATTTTCTGTTATCTAGATATGACTCATAAAAACTAATGAGCTGTTTCTTTAAAACTACAATTCTAAAAAAATCACCAGATTAGTCCTTTAGTCCACAGATTTTGAATTACAGTAGAATGTATTTGTCATTTCCATTCCAATTTTACTAGGATCAGTGCTATTTATGAATAGTGTTTGTTTTTTAACAGTTTGTGGACCCTGACCGAGTACCATATAGACTACAAGTTAAAAGATGACATGCATCCAGTTTCTTGGAAGACAAATCTAAAAAGAAACTGCCTTTGCATGGAGGAGGCAGTTAAAGTGTCTAATATTTAGTGTTTTGGGAACGAGACGTGTATATATTACGTTTTGTGTTTGTACATCTGCTGGCACCATTATATTTCTGGCCCATTTTCACCAGATGAATATTCATGATGTTCTCTCCCTCCTCATCTGAATACAGTTCATTTGTGCAGTGTGATGAATCGGCTGCACGACATTAGAATATCTTCAAGTTTCATGTGAATATTTTTGCATGTCTGATAAGGCCATTTTTGGTAACTCCTGTGGCATTTTGTTAAAAATTGTAGTCATTAGATTTTTCTACATGCTCTTGACTTCTGCTTTTACTGTTGCCTTTTCTGTAGGTGTTCTGACACATTTTTGTTGGTAATTAGGATGAAATGACTTCAAAACCTAAAGTCTAACCTGGACATTCATGTAATAAAACAGTAGATGGTAGGACTCATCTGAACAGTTTGCTTTTGTTACTCAAAGATCCTCTAATCCAGTCTCAGTTTTCAGCTCCCGCTGAGAATAATTGGTTTGTTTTGAGTTTAGTCACACGTCTGTAGTCTGGAAGGACTCTGTGGATACGCAGAGGTCCGCCAGGTCTCCGATCTCTCCAATTTGCCCTTATGAGTGTGAGCGCAAAACACCCTCGGTCTAATCCAGCCTCCCGTTGCGCTCCATCCTCGTTTGTTTGTAACCAATTACAGCCTGAGAGAGAGAGAGAGAGAAAACAAACATACATCAGCTTGGGTGAGTCCTGTGCGCCCATGCTAAAATTACCCATGAGGCTCTGAAATGAAAAGCAGCTGATGTCTGCAGGATGCCAGATCTCTTCTTTTTCTTCTTCTTCTGCATCTGCAGCGCAGCACAATCATGATGGCCTGTGAAGCCGATATGAAGACGCTGTGAACATTAGATCATGATTGTTCGTGATTCAGTTTTCTACTCCTCCTCTAAGACTCGCTGAAGGCTTTTATGATGATGCTTTCTGAATATATAGTGCATGTTCGTGCAGATAAATTCTGTGTGTATATACCAGCATCATGTGGCTGAAAAGGGTGTCAGTATTCCATATTTAAGGTGCATAACCATAGAGGGGTTTCTTTTATATATAAAAGACATAATTATCACTTAAAAATACAATATAATAAAAAGGTTGATATATATAGTGACTTCTGTCTTTTTTCTAAAAGTCTGTGATTTTTGTTACTGCTAAAGAATTTTGATACTTTGAGTAAGACTAGACTAATGAGATAATTTAATGTATAAAAAGGTGCTGTGAAGTAGTTGCAAAGAATAAAGACAGCCATACTGTTTTGAGGTGAGATGAGAGTGAATGGATGAATGGAAAAAGCATGAAAATGGAAATGGCTGCAAGTTTCCTGACGTCTCAGAGTGAGATGCTGGATGTGCTGTTTTTAACAGCGTTCTTACACCTCCATCTCTCACCTCCATTCACTGCTCCTCTCTGTGCCTGTGATCAGGAGGTGTTCATGTGAGCGACTGACTGGTAAAAGAAAAGCTTCTGTTCTCTGTTTAAGGGACAGTAATGGAGACTTCAGCCCTCCATCCTCATCCATCATTTATAGACTGTGAGTGTTCCCGAGTAAACAGTATGTGCATCTTAAAAGTAGTCTGCTTGGGATATTTTTTTACCCAAACTTTTTAGTGTCTTAGGCAATTTAACTTCTCATTTTATGTACGTTACACATATGTATGTGTATGTGTGCATGTTTATCTGGTTTATGAGGACACAAATTTGTATAATGACATGGGTATGACGTAGGTATTAAAACATGAAGGTGATTTATGAGGACATTTTCAGTGTCCCGGTAATTCAAAAGGCTTAAAAAACATACTAAATGGTGTTTTTTTGGAAAATCTAAAAATGCACACAGTTTCCTGTAAGGGGTAGGTTTAGGTGTAAGGTCAGTGTAGGACAATACCACATACAGTTTGTACAGTATAAACACCATTACGCCTATGGAGAGATCCTATAAATCACAAAAACTAACATGTTTGTGTGTGTGTATAAATATATATATATATATACATGCATACACACACACACACTGTGTATGTGTATATACCTTAACTACAAATTTAAAAAATGGAAATTAAAAAAATTAAAACGGTTGCTGTAATTTTTTCCAAGTGATTCAGAGATGTTTTTGTACATAGGTACAGTAACAATGCATTGAATTAAATGTGAACATTTGAAGTATAGTAGAAAGCTGAGTGTATCAAATTAAACAACACATTAAGTATTGTCTCGTCAAACGCAATGCAGTCCATTAAGATAAAAATTGCTTTTCAAAGAAAAAGTAGAAATGTATTCTGTTCTTTGCAGATGTTTGCGCGAGGTTTGTTGTCGAGTATTGATGATTAGCTAGCAATCTGAATAATAACACCATTTAATGTCTCAGAAATATGACGTTAACTACATCGCCCCCTTCAGGTTTGTCTTACCGGAACACATTGTCCGAGCCTTTACCTGTATTTTTTCACATGCGGTATGTTTTGGCCCTAGTCATTTCAGGCTGGCATCTGTCACCCTCCTCAGACACTCAGTTATCAGGTTATATATTTAGCTCAGCTGTTAATTGTTAATTGGCGATGCAGTAAATTGAGCAGTTTATCCAGCCAGCACCCAGCGCTCATCCACCTGCCACAGTCCTGACACTTCAGGAGCCCTCCTCGGGGCTGTAAACAAACCCTGGAGCCAGTGATTGGTGGGGCTGCCGGTTGCTGGTGAACTTCAGACGTTTCACACACAGCGCTGAAGGCACTGCTGATGCAGCTTACATCCGTCTCGAGAGGACAAACGACCTCGGAGACCTGTGACATGAAATTGCAACCCAGCTAGAAGAGAAGAGAGGTCAAGACGAGGGTAGCATTGGAGAAAGCACATGATAGGTTTAATAAAAGGATTCTTTGTTATTTTAGTTGTAAAATTTTACAATAAGTTGTCATTTGTTAACATTAGTTAATGTATTAACTAACATAAAACAATGACCAATGCATTTGTTACAGTATTTATTAATCTCTGTTAATGTTAGTTAATGAAAATAAAGTTGTTCATTGTTTATTTGTTACTTCAGTGCATTAACTAATGCTAACTTGTGATTTTAATAATGCATTAGTATGCTGAAATGAACTAAGATTAATAAATGCTGAAGAAGTTTTGTTCACTCTTAGTTCATGTTAACTAATGAAACTTATTGTAAAGTGTTACCATTTTAGCAAACAGAACAGGCTGTTATTTGTGAAAATATAATGCACATTTTTATTCATGCATTGCTAGTAAATTTCACAAATAAAATAATACGAAATGGCAAGTAAATCGAAATTAAACACTGAATTGGTGAGGAAACACTAAAATGGTATTTTCTTGTAAAACATACCACAATGATTTTAGGTTACAGCTTGAAATAATCTTTTTTTTTTTTTACATGACGATTTTTATTTTAAAGCTTTTACTTGCTAGATAATTGTCAAATAAAAGAAATGACGTACTTTCTATGAAGTAGAAAGACTAAAGATTTTTTTTTGTTAGACTTGCACTATTAATTTGTTTTATTTATTTTCTATTAACTTCTAAGAATATTTTTTGTATTGTTACTGGGAAACAATTTTCACTTTGTTATTATTTATAAAATGTTCCAATTTCTAAGAAAAACAAGTAACGCATTGAACTGTCCCACATCATCAATTTGATAACAAAATGCAAATGCAAAAGCACCTGTTAAAATAATTTGGATTTTGAAAAGCCTGTTGACTTCTGCCATCAATTTAAGTCATAATGGAAGGTTAAAAAAAAAACGGTATTGCCGGTGTGGTCACATATTGATTAACCACCCTAATATTTATATTTAATTATTTCTTATTTTGGATGGAAATTGCTTGTACGTTTCACAAACACCTGGAAAGAAATGTGAAAATCTTATATTAAAAAATATGATATTTTTAAAAAAATATATAATACTAAAAATTCTATTTCTATTTTCTAGTAAAATCACTTTTTCCAGTGTGGTTAGATTTGACTTTATAGTTGTGAGTGAACTCTGTAGAGGCTCTGTATCACTCATCTCATGCAGAAGGACTTATTTTATTTTATAAGGTCAGCGATTTTTATGAACTCTGATGTCCGGCACAAAGGCTTGAACACACTAACATGATTTACAGTCATTTATTTCCCATGGGGCTCTTTGTCATTTCTGCTGTGGGCGGCTCAGATGTTCACATATAAAGCAGATTGGACGTTTCTAATGAAACTTTATCTCCATGTGTCCTTAAATGACTGTCTGGTGCTCAATTCTGTTCTGCAGTACCTTTTAAACTCTCATCAGCTCAAATGTAATGGTTTTGCTTTGTTAAAAATCTTTAGAAATGTCAATATTATTTAATTAGATTTTTCAAAGCAGCCTTACAGTAATACACAAGAAACAAGCAGTATTAATGTTGCAGTTTTCTTCAAAATATAGTGTTATTATTCAGCTCCTATCAATTCAGCTAGAAATCAGCTCAAGTGTTAGTGCATTTGATTTTAAAATAATACTGAATATTATGTCTTTAAACCTAAACTAGGCTGTCAATTCCAGTGATTTTTTTTTTTCCCTCCAAAATGATGTCACTTCCTGAAGGATGACATCAATTTGGAACATTCCTTTAAAATTCCAAGTATTCAAATTCCAGTATAATGGAAAGTAGGAACTTCAGAGAAGTTTTTGAGTTAAACATACACTAGTATATTTGGTCTCATTCAGCTTTCTTGCGTTGTGGTTTACATGAAAGACATCCAAGATTACTTGTTCTGTGCAACCTCCGGAGTGTGTTTGAGAGTGCGTGTGTTGAGATGGCAGCATGTCTGGCCCGTTGACATTTAGCTGCTCAGTGCATCATGTAAACGCATCCTTCCAGAAACATTGTTTTGGCATGAAGATTTCCAAAAACACTTTTAGTTTTTCTTGAGCATTCTCTCTGACTTTTTACAGGCTGTTTTTGCTAGTCTTAAGTTTAACCAAGTGCAATTTTATATATGTATATTATGTAAAGGACCTCTGATATGATTGGCTAAGCTGTTTTATGTAAATGAGCTCCTGGTTATTTAATGTTATTTATTTTGCAGATTTTTAAAAAAGTTAAACAGATATGGATGTGGAGTCTTTTAAAGGGACAGTTCACCTAAAATGCAAAATGCATACATACTTTAATAATCTCTAAGCTTTGTTTTCATAAATCTGGTGAAAATGGACCCGTGCACTTGTGTTAAAAACCGATTAGGGTCAGAAAAAAAATCAGATCTCTTTACACCACTTATATTAAACTGCTTGATGCATACTTTATGGATTCATTTTACAACACCTTTATGAACTTTTTAAGTCTTCTAAGTTAACTGGACTTTCAATAGAGGGACAGAAACCTCTTAGGTTGCATTAAAACTATTGTGTTTAGTAGATGAACCAAATACTTCCAGTGAGACATATAGTGACAGAAGTCATATTTTTGGGTGATCTGTCCCTTTAACTTGTGGCGGTTTGGTTAATGTGACGTCTAGTTAAATATTATTGTCTGGAAGCAAGCCTTATGCTGTTGTGGAATCTGATGAATATTGAATGTGGGAAGTGAACCAGCTGAAGCAGAAGATGTTTGTTTTGTTCAGTAGTATGTGTAAATGTTCTGTTGTATTGCCATCATCTCATTTTCAGTGTCTTTCTCCCACAGTAACAGAAGTGAGATGGCTGTAGGGAAATATAACCCACATAAAACCCTTACTAGCATCAGAGGAATTGTATATAACCCACACGCTCGCTGTTAAGCGCTTCTATCACGGCCAAAAAAAAAGAAAAAAAAAGTAGCACTTAATGGCCGGAGTGTTGATGCAGAAACCCTAAAGAATATTCATGTTAACACTCAAGGTCAAATAGCTCCCATGTGCCCCATTAAGAGTGCTGGAGATGCCCAGAAGCCCGAGCTGAGCTTTATTATTCACAGGGCAGTTAATTCTTTATGGCATTAGCTCTATATGTTGGCAGCGAATAGATGTGTTTCAGAGAAATTAATTACACTAATCACGAATCTGCAGCATATCAAGAGAGTCAGCGTCTTTACAGGAGACATAATTATCTGATTCTGCACATGCATAATTACTCACAACCCTCATTATTTTCTATTACTTTGATGATCTGTGCAGAGCATGAAAACACAAACATTGGATGCAAATCATTATTGTGCAGTTGATTTACAGTTTATCTCTTGTAATGTACAACGCTCAAGTAAATAGCTCATTAAATTAATTGTCCTGTTTTAATATGTACTTCTTTAACCTTAAAAAATACATGACCTCAGTTTTGAATTATCTATCTGTCTGTCACTTTTCAAAAGTTTAGGGTCAGTGAGATATTTTTAAAGACATGACTACTTTTTATTACTATTAATGTAGTAAAGATGCTTAAAAGCTTGTGATAAAAAGTGATAAAAAGTAACACAGCTATTTATAATGTTACAAAATAAATCTTCGACAAAGAAAAGATCAAAAATTCAAATGAATGCTTTTGAACTTTCTATTCATCAAAGAATACTTAATAATAATTGTAACATATTTGTAAAAATCCACAAAAATATAAAGCTGCTGTTTTTTAATATTGATAATAATAAACATTTGTTAAACAGAAAATCAATGATTTCTGGAGGACACTAAAGTCTGGAAAATTCAGATTTTCATCACAGGAATAAGTTATATTTTACAATATATTCAAATAGAATTGCAATAATATTAAATCATTTTCCAGTTCTTGGTGAACATAATAGACCCCAAACTGTATTAAATAGTGAAAACAATAGTACTAAAAAGTAAGAGTTCTGTCTCTTCTCTTTAAGCAGGTCTTGATGTGTGTTTCCGGTTGTTTTTGCTGTGTTTCTGTATCCCGCTCCGGCGGTTGCGCTCGAGTGGTTTGAGGTTCGCCCCAAGAATCTTCTTCTGTACAGTGACTGTGACGTCCTGTCACTTTGATGAATGGTCACTGAAAAGCCATCGCATCCCATTTGTTTCCCCTCTTACCTTTTGTTTTCCAAAAAATCCAGATTTAGTTTTTCAGTGGATTGAGAGCATCCTGGTGGAAACGGTGATAATCACACAGCTGCGGCCTCGCTGTACTTTCCGTATGCCGTTCACAAGGTGACACTCCCTCAGGACACGCAGCACGCTCTACTTCCTCTTATGACGTCCAAAATAATTTCTGTTCATAATCATATCTATATGCTCTTTAAACACTGACTGAGGAACTCTGAATACAGTACAGATGCGTTTAATTTAGCATGCATTGGCTGTCTGTGCTGGCGTTTGCAGATGTCACTGCTCCAGACGTCCTGAAAGATGATTCTGGTGTTTTGTTCTTTCTCACTCAGTGTGTGGCGTGAAAGAGCGCATCTGTTTCAGTAGCTGTCTTCTTTTTCCTGACAGTTTCTGTGTCTCTGGTATCAGAGTTTGGCCTTTTGCCGTGTTCAGCACAGATAACTTGAGACACCAAACTAAGCACATCTGTTTTGAAGCATCTTCATCGGACTCGGAGTGATGCTGCTTTTTGTGGCGTATACTCATTGAAAAAAAATAGTTTTGTATTCCCAATCGACACATACAGGTGTACAATAATATGACACTATGCCTCATTCATGAAACATGAGCATAATTTTGTGATATATTTCAAACATGTGCCACCTTCTAAAGAATAATAATAATAATAATACGTATATTTAATATGTTGTTAAATATATATTTATATTTATTGTGTGTGTGTATATATATAAATAGATAGATAGATAGATCATATATAAAGTTATTTGCAAAAACAGAACTTTTTTAATTTGTTATCATGTTTTTATTGTTTTCTTGTGTTAGCTGTATTTTTTTGTTATTGTTTAAACTAATCAAAACAACTCCAACTGTTTGATTTAAATGAATTGGTATGCACAATGAAAAAACATGATTTTTGAAAATTGTTTAAAAAACAGTCATGTTTCTGCAGATAAACTTTGTCTGTGTGTGCGCATATGTATTTATATTTATTGTATTATAAATCTATGAAAAAAATAAATTATATTTTAAAAAATTATATTTATAAAAGTATTATTTATGTATTATAAATGTTAGATTGAATAAAAATGCTTACAAAAAAACTACATAATGATTCATTCATTATTATTATTAATAATTATTAATAATAATATAATATAATATAATAATAATAATATCTAACCCTAACCCTAACAAATGTAAACAATACATACAACATAATAATAATGAGAATAATAAACAAACATATAAATAATCAAATAATCAACTCAAAAGATTTACACACAAATATACTAACATCAATATTAAAGATCAAAATAATGATTGTTATTATTTATAAGAAAAAATTAAATGATTCACACAAATATAAAAAATACATATATGATATAATGGTAAAATTGGCATGTGCAATGAAAAAATATGATTTTTAAAAATGATTAAAAACAAAGTTATGTTTTTACAGATAAACTGTGTGTGTACTGTCTTAATACTTGAATTGAATGTTAGATTTGTAATTTTATTATGTTTTACATTTAGTTTTTTTTATTGCTTTCACTTTGACTTTTTCTTGTACTTTATTCTTTTCTCTTTTGTAGTTGTTTAGAAAGGATTGTTCTTGAATTGGAATCTTTTTGGGGCTTTTTCTCAGTTTGTGGTTGGAGGCAGAAATCCTGGTGTTTTTGTTTGATGGTACTCTGTTTGTTTTGTAAGGTCCTGTATTTTTGAGGGCACTTGATTTAGTCCAACCACAACACCGCTAACTTACCATTAAAGTTCAGCTATTTCACCAAGATCAAAGAAAGATGAGATTTGTTCGTTTGGTGAGGCCTGGGTTTGACTGATTCGTCTCACTCTGCGAGAGCTTCGCTGTGAATCTGGTTTTCTCCACCGAAATGCACATCGAGCATTTTTATTAGAAAATGAGAAATGAAGGGAAACTGGCTGACAAGGATGTTATTAAGCTGCTCTTCAGGAAACAGTCATCAAAAATACTGGCTTCTAAAGCCAGCAGACAGTAAGTCTGAGGCCTCGCATGCGGTTTCTCTGAGCTGATTTTGTGTGTTTGTGAGGATTCGCTGAAAGCTAATATCTCTGCACAGAAGAGCAATATTCTCCCAGTATGAAGGGAGGCATAAATCTCATCAAAGTGAACTCTCCTCTCACATTAGCTCTTCATCAGCTTCTCCGTTTGACTGCAGTACTCTCCACCTCTGAATACAGTGCCTACTTTATAGTTTCACCTAAAAATATCAAATATATGCTTAAATATAAATGTTACCTTCCTGTAGAATAATTATGTTGAATATAATAGTAAAAATAATAATTATTATATTATTATTTATATTTTACTTAAATATGCGTATACATATATACAAGTATATGTGTATTTTATGTGTATCAATCATTTTATGTTTTTTATCAAATATTTCATTTTGAATAACATAAATAATGTTAATAGATTATTAATAATAATAAGTCTTTGTGTTATTATTTATATTTTACTATTATATTTTATATGTATTTTTTTTATATTTGTATGAATAATTGTATTTTTTTCTTATAAATAATAAGAAGTCATAGTTTTATATTATTATTATTATTGTTATTAATATTAATAATAATAGCATTATCAATAATAATATTATTATTTTAAAAATGTATTATTACTAATTATTTTAAATATTTAATGTTATTTTTAATTATAGTATTTAATCATTATGTAGTTTTTTTGTAAGTATTTTAATAATCATTATTATTAACTATTATTATTATTATTATTATTATACAGCACTCCTGTACCACCAACCGTTATTGCCTTATTACAATTAATATTATTTGCATAATAATATATTAATAAATATAACTATATTATTATGTAATTATTATTTAATAATTATAATTATTAATGTAACAATGGTGTCTTTTATCATATTTCTCCAGTGAAATGTGCTCGGTTGCTTATAGGTGTTTGTGTAGTATTTTCTTTGTTCTTGAACACGTCTGCGACTGAGGAGAGTTTTATGATTTTGTCCTCCAAACGAGAAATTGCATTGAAACAGGAAAATAAAAAAATTGGTATTGGAAATGGAAGGAACTGTGAAGTGAGAGAAGAGGAAGATTAGGAAGGGATGGAGCGAGAGGAGAGGAAGTAAACGGACAGAGAGGAAGATGAATGGAGCGCAGCAGGGTAATTGAGATATCAATCTGCCCAGCGGTGCTGCTGCTATTGAAGATGGGATTGGGATACGGAGACACTCATTAAATAAGCAGAGAGCCAGCAGAGCCGAGAAAGAGAAAGAGACGTTTATCTGACTGCAGCGGGATTCGCATTGGCTTTAAATGTGTGAGTGTCCCTGCAAATTAAAGCTGTTTTTATGTTCAAATCACCCTAAAACTACACCTTAAGATATCGATCTATGCTTTACAGAAGACTCTTGAAATAATTCAGTGCTGTAGAGATGATGATGATGATGATGTTAGATTGTGTTTATTCCCAGGTTGAGTGTTTTGTGTTTTCGGGGTAAGGATTGGAGGATCGCGGCGGGTGAGCTGATGGAGACTCAGACTCTTGAGCTGAATCTGTGTTTATTGATGGGGCAGAAAGCATTGAAAACCTGACACTTGGGCAACCAACCTTAAATTGGCCTCATGGGGAGGGAGGAGAAGGGCTGGGTCCATCGACTGAAAAATCGATCCGTTTCATGATTCATGATGCATATTGAATGCCACAGCTTTCAGTGCTTTATTATCGGATGAGATGTTGCATCTGTCTGTGTCTAAAGTACATGATGTGTGCGGTCCAAAGACACTTAATTGCTTTGTTTAGTTTTTAATTAAAGTCATGAGAGAGTGCGAGAGGTTTTTGGTGCTATTAAAGTCAAAATATCTTCATATTACACTATAAGATGTAAAACCAAATTTAGTGTAACCAAATGCAATTTTCATGTTGTTGTTATTACACAAAACAAGTGATCTAGTGATTATTTTCTATTATATTATAAAGTAATTAAATTACAATCTAATGTAAATTATATATATAGGTATATATATATATATATATTTTTTTTTTTTTTTTTTAAATAATAATAAATTCAAGAAATATATTTGTGTAATATATATATATATATATATATTACTGCTGTCTAACAATTAATCACATCCAAATAAAAGTTTTTTCTTACATAATATACGTGTGTACACACATACAGTATATGTTTTGAAAGTATTTACATGTAAATGATTTTATATATTTATTTTCTTGTATTTTATATTATATATAAATATATTTCATATATAATTTATACATAAAATTTGTTGTTAAATATATGTGTTTGTACTTATATATACATAATACATTATACATATATGTAAAGACAGACTTTTATGTTGGATGTGATTAATCATGAAAATAAATCAATTATAAATATGCTTAAGTATGTAAAATATTCTACACTTTAGCGATCCATTATGCACAAATTTCTTACTTAAATTTCTTACTGATTAGCCAATCCGATTTCTTAGCATTGTATAAAATTTTGTCTTTAACTTGAAGTTCATACACAGATGCATCTGGAAAGCAGCGTATATGAAGTGACACAGGTATGGTGACCCATACTAGGAATTTGTGCTCTGCATTTAACCCATCCAACGTGCACACACACACACACAGCAGTGAGAAGTGAACAACACACACACACACGCACACCCAGAGCAGTGGGCAGCCATTGTTGCGGCGCCCGAGGAGCAGTTGGGGGAACGGTGCCTTGCTCAAGGGTCTCGGCATGACTGCCGATATTTATAGACAGTATAGGACGGTTATGGAAAAATCTATAGGTTGTCAGGAATTCATGGGTCGGTGATGAATCTGCTGGGATGTGAAGAGGTGGTGATGTGCTGCCAAAAGGACGTTGTGTAAGCAGTAAACCGGCCCCTAGAAGATTTCAAAGTGCAATATCAAGGTGTCAGAGGCAGTGTGCTGGAAAAGATGAGCCCCGTGGAGCATCAGCGGTCAGATGGCAGAGAGAAGTCAGCGCTGATTCAGAGATGAGGACAAGAGCACGCTCCACCAGAAAGAGAAAGAGCCTCGTTCAGACGACCCAGGGCCTCTTTTAGAAGGAAAGTGAAGTTTTGCAGTTAAAGGAACCTTTTTTACATCTTTGGGGTCATTACATGTCAACGCATCCAGAGATCTTCAGAATAAAAAATAGGCTTTAGCCATCTTTGTTGCATTATATGGCAGTGGTGACCATAAATCTCTGGCCGGGGCCCATCCCCGGCCCCTATTAGACAGGGCAAGGGGAGGCAGAGGGATGCAAAGGATGAAGATACTGGGAAGAGGAAGTTAGCGGTATATAAAGGGCTGTATCAGAAACTGATAGGGTAATTAAGTGTTAGGGAGATTGGTTATCATGTCGTGCGTGTTTCTCCCGAAATTGGTTTAGTTAAACATCATTGGCGACTATTTATCTCACAATTTTGACTTTTTTTCTCAGATTTGTGAGACATTAACTTGCAATTTCGAGACATAAAGTCAGAATTGTGACTTTATATTTCAGAGTTCTGACTTTATAACTCACAATTGCAAGTTAAAATCGAACAGAAAAAACCTTTTTAATTAAGCCCTTTCACACATACAGACTTTTCCGGAAAATTACCAGTAAATTGCCGGAAACAGATCATGTGTGAATACTGGTAAATTCGTTCCGGCAATTTACCAGTGTAAGAAGTTGTACCATTTTTAGTAAATTGCCGGAATTCTGCACAAAAGGAAAATTACCGCTATGCACACGTACGACTTCAGAACGCGGTGACGTAAGACATCTATTCCGGGCCAATCAGAACATTCTCATGCAGATGACGCATTCACTCCGCACTGATAACAAAAAGAAAAGACAACTAAAACGACTCCTTGTGTGGGCGGATGAAGAAATTCATCCTAAGGGCATTCACCTAAGCATGCATCACACTACGTCTATTAAATTTTGCTTTTCGTCCCGTGTGTGATGGACTTTAGAGAGCAAGGAATTCAGAGAACAAAAAGTCAGGTCATGACATTCCGTCTCAAATATCCCAAAATAAGCGACCATCACAAACGTCGTCTCTGGGACAAAAGCTCGACTGCGTATACCCCTGCATGTTTACAAATACAAGCACAGCTGTTTAGAGGTTAATGATGATGTCACGGAAAAGTTTAATTTTAAATGGAAACAAACGGATATGTTTGCGAGTGAATATCTCACAATTCTGAGGAAAAAAGACAAAATCTAGTTTTTTACTCTACCAAAACAATTGCATTGAACCTGAGTGACAGTCTGCAACTCAAAAGTAAATAATGATTTCTCAAAATAATTATATATTATGGTTCTTGATAATATTTTCTTGTGATAGCAGTATTTTTGAGGCCTTTCGAGATGATAAAAGGATCTCAATACTGCTCCATTTGCGAATTGTTGTTTGAAAACCAAATCTTTTGCATGTGGCCAATATTTTTATTTTCACTTTGCCTTTATGTAACATGATTCTAAAGTCCTTTTAAAGTCAACAGGGAACTAAAAGAGACACATGTTCATGTATTTTTAAAGGAAATTGCTTTTTTTTTGTTTTTATCTGCTGAGGTTCGTCAGATGAGATTAATGCTAGATTTACTGGATTATACTCTCTCTTTCATTACAGCTGCTTCAGGTCAAGGTAAGGTCACCTGCTGCAGGATTTGTTATGGTATAGATGTCTTCAGGGCATGCTTTGGCGGTGGAGCTCCAGGTCTCTGTGGAAACATCTGCAGGCAGGGAGGAGCTGATTAAATCTTAATTAGCACTTTCACAATAGATGCACTTGTTACTCTGTTAGGCTAGCTCACGGTAGGTAGGTCAGTCGCTGAGAAGTGAGGTCAGTGTGATGAGCAGATGGGAGCCTGAGATGTTTTCTTAGAGAGGATAGCATGCTTAGAAACTCTCCCTGCAGACCGATGTATAGCGGATCACAGATCAAGGCCATGGGAATACCAGCTCACTCATCCGTGGCTAACGAAAACACATAGCTTCTTTGAATTAAACACAATCCATTAAAAATATGTTATCTTTTTTCTGTTTGCATGACACGTTAGATGAAATGTGATATTCTGGTTTCGTTTGGTTGTAGTGACTGAATTAGCCATAATTTAAACACAAGCATATTTTATGTGTGTTGGTTAAGTGTTTTTGTGTCAGTTTATCGTGTGACAGGAGCACATGGGTGACTGACAGCTGGCTGCAAAGAGGCACGTCTGTTTAACCCTGTTTGTCTCTAGAGACCTGTCAAAATTCACTTAGCTGTCTGTCCTCGTTAGACGGGCCACACAGATGCCGTCCTGCTTCCCTGGAGGTCGTCACGGTCAAAACACATGCAGTCTTAAACAGAGCTCGGCGTATTTACAGTCATACACTGCAGAAGATGTGTCTGCTTTTGTCACTATTAACGTCAGTGTGGAATAAACTTGAGTTAATTAACCTTAAGTTTAAGGTTTCTGATGCTGTAGTGCATGATCAAATTGTGTGCATCAAGGGAAAAAAAGGTTTGTTTACATAATCTTTAGTCAAAATGCTCCACCTCTGTAATGACCTTGCTGTCACGGGTAATTCATGTGGTTAAAGGAATAGTTGGCCCAAAAAACAATGTAAAAAATATGATAAGATAAGTTTATTTTTTCATGGGAAGAGATTTGGAGAAATGTAGCATTTCACGTCAATGGATGCTCTGCAGTGAATGGGTGCCGTCAGAATTATAGTCTAAATCCACACCAGTTCAGCTTTGACATATATTTTTCCTCTGGCTAAAACTGGGAGTCCTCTATCCATGCTTTTTTCCAGAGATGAAGTTATCTGGTCTGAATCAGGACAGAAATCTGCAGTTTACGAGCAAAAACAGCTCTGGATTTGGATGTGAGAGGACAACGGGGATGTACTTTTTTCACCGGAGGAGGTGTTGTTTTGGAGTATGGGCTGTCATTTTGATCAGTTTAAAGTTAAAATAGCTTGATTAATAGCTTTAGCCTTATAAGACATTAATTGATGGACTGTACTGGGGTGGTGTGGATTATTGTGATGTTTTTATCAGCAGTTTGGACTCTCATTCTGACGGCACCCATTCACTGCAGAGGAGTGCTATAGGTGATGTTTTCTCAAAATCCTTCTGATAAACACTCAAATACCGTGCTTATCTTGTTCCTAACATGCCTCATTATGGAAGCGAAATGGGCTGCAGATGCTCTATAACTTATATTGCTGATATTTATGTGGTGAGTGATTTGCTTAAATCCACACCCAGCAACAAAACAACATCAAGATGCATTTGCGAGATGCAGTGCATTTGCAAAATGGGTTCATAAATTATAATTAGTGGATGTAATTGGCATAGAAATGTTGATTGGTGTGTTTGTGTGAGAAGCTGGAACGTCAAAACATCTGGCAATCTTCTGAATCAGCCTTGATTTTTAAGAGGGCAGAATTAAAGCCACATAGTATAAAACTAAATCAATACGCTGAATTAAGGATGAATTTTCTGTGCACAGCTGCGGCTCGTTGGATGTGCGATTTCAGCTATTCAGACACAGAAGGTCACGCTGAGTTCACAATCACACAACATGACCAACACGAGGCGGTACGACCCCAAGAGAGCCAGATATCCAGTGTCTGGAAGCATCACGCTGGATTTTGAGTGATGGCTGTTATGGGCATGAGTCACATGTGTTCTCGCTTGACTGGATGACTGGAACAAACAACAAACAGAAAGTCAAGCCCTGATGTGAATCGCTCGGTTCAGCATGCGAGAGCTGTGTGATTCTGTGACTCGCACTAAAGGGTATCATCTTTTCATTAGAAGTCCACTTAGATGGGGTAGATGAGTCATATTATATAAACAAAAACGTTTTAGGATTTAGGATGCGATTCATTAAGATTAATCATTTGACAGCACTAATATATATGCAAATCATATTTTACTGTCATCAAAAAGAAAGCCGAAAGTTTCTAGAAATAAAAAAACGTTAAAATATTTGAAAAACTTATTTTATTTCGGCCTATTGTGAAGGCATAATTTCTCATTTCCAATTAGTTTAACTTGATGCACTAAAATAACAAAAGCTAAAAATAAATAAAAACTATAATAGGGTTAATAATTTATAAATTAGCACTGGGAAGACATATTTAAATGTTCCCATTAGGATTTCTTATTGTGTGAATATTGAACATTATGTCTAGTGTGTTTATTCTGGAAGTGTTCAGTCAGTGGTGCAGAGTGCAGTTGTCTGAACTGGTGCAGTACGAGAAAGTTCAGCCAGCCAGCGAGATGTGAAATCCAGAGAAGAGACGTGGACAGACAGGCTCAGTTTCTCTGCTGGTGCACTGGTGCGCAAAAATGCCCTTTCTGGCGCTGGCACCACTATCTCTGCGCCCTCTGGCATGTGCCCGCCGTCCACAAATACACACAGACGTGATGCGGATCCCCAACCGGCCATCTGCCACTGATCTAATGAAGTCCAGAACCACAAACAGACTCGCCGCCACTTCCTCTCGCAGTCTCACTGATCAATAGTGCTGTGTTGTTTGTGAATGTGTGAATGTCTGTGAGTGTTTGAGAGACAACGGCATGATGCAAAACTAGTCACAATATGTGCTTAATTGTTCACCATGGTAAAATCACCTTATAATGAACAGCACACAATGAATGAGGACTTGATTTGGACTGGTGCTGTGAATATATCCCATGGTATTAGGGATTTTTCTAAAGGTTCCCAGCAGTTATGCTTGTGTGAGGAGATACTGCTAATCATTGATGTCAGTCCAGCTTTTAGACCTCTTTTAATGGGCAGTGATGTGAAGCTGAGGTCTGCTGCCATCTACTGGTGTGTAGAGCTCTGCGAGTTTGCTTGACAAGTCTTTATGAGCTGAAGTTGAACATTACATGATAAAAAAATGACAAAGCTTTTGCTGTTCAATACAAAGTTATTATGCAATCAGTATTTAAATTGTTACAGATTTTATTATGATCAATATTTTATTAATTATGAATATGCAAAAAATAGACCTTATCTTCTTCATGCAAAATATAGTTTCCTGTTTAGTTTTTTGTTGTTGTAAAATAACTTGCATAATGTCTTATATTATATTATATTATATTATATTGAGCATGATTTTATGCAAAATTTAATCTTTTTGTTTAGATATGCATAATGTATTATTATATTTTATATTGTTTTATATTAATAAAATATTGCGTATCACTTGATCAAGAAAATTAACTCTTTATATGTAAAGATACTTTATTATTATATTATATTGTATTGTATTTTACTATATTGTATTATATAGCATTTTATTTTTTTATAGTATTTTTTATTATTTGTATGTTTATTTTGTATTATTATGTAATATGGTGCGTCATTATTTTTTCTGTCCATAATTATATTGTCTATAATTAGAAAATATAATGCAAACATTTAAAGGTCCTCAATATTTTCCTCATTGAAAATGTAATTGCTCTTTACTTTTGGATTTATGCGAGATTCACACACAAATTGACTGTTGTTTATCCGTTTAAGTGCACACAAATTGTCCATATCAAACTTGTACAGATTTTCTGTGCCCTCCTGAATTAGATTTCCTCCCGTCAGCAGCGTATGGGCCGTATCTTTTTACCCATGCTGATAATAAGAGGTCTGTTGAGCTTTTGTCAGGGTAATCTTATCTGCTTCTGCCCCATCAGCCTCACAGACGCACATTTTAAAAGCACATAGGAAGGAGTTTATTCATCTGCGCTGGCAGTATCTGCTCCGACTGTCCCACAGCTGGAGAGAGAGAGAGAGAGAGGGAGGGGGTTTTACAGCTCCACCCTGCAGTATATTTCATGTCATTTGCTCTCAGCGCTGGCCGGCTCTGTGATGGATGTGTGGGGGTCAGTTCTCTGTCAGAGCAGCATGTATTGTTCTCCGAGCGTCCAGGGAAAGTTTTAGCAGTCGTACAGAGTTTCAGACATGAGTGTCGAGGACTGAGGAGCCACATGTTCGACTCCAAAACAGTGGTGAGTGTGACTTTTCAATGGAGGGCTGCTTTGTTCTCCGGTCGAACTCGTAAATAGACATGTTCTTACTATCGTGATGCTTTATTAGATGAGTTATTAGATTGAAATATATGAATGTGTTGTCAAAAGTTTTAAGATCTCTTCATTGATGCTGCTCAAACTTTCAGGTTAGCTTGTTTTAAAGCTTTTTATAGCATTTGTAGATTATGTATAGATCATTTGGTTGTGTTTTGTTCTGCTTTATGTTTTTAAGAAATTTAAAATTTAGTTTGAAGTTTGAAAACCTCCTGCTGAGTTACAATGTTCAGTATTTGCATACAGAATTCCTATTGGTCTTCTTTCTTACATGTATTTGAATACTAAATTCCCATTGGTCTTACATTACATTTGGATACGGAGTATTTTTCAAAGTTTTTTTCTCCTCTTTACATCTGTTTATCTTTAACACTGACACATTTATAACATTTAAAACATACGACAACTTGCCCCATCCTGACAATAGTGAAAAAAGGCTAAACCTTCTGACAACTAGCCCCTTTCTGCTCGGTTTAATCTGAGAGTTCAAGCTCATCTGGCTTTGATTAGGGTTTAAGAGATGTTGTCATTCATTCGGTTGTTCTCACTCAGATCCTGAAGACCGCAAACTGTGTGAACATCCAACTTGTAAGATAAGATTACAAAATGAGACTTTCTTTTTTTAGTACTGTAAATTAAAAGTGGCCATTGACCTTCCAAAGACAACATATTATTTGTTCCTCTCTCGTTGTCTGTTTGAACACGATAAAAAAAAAGCGATGGGAAAAAGTTTTATATACACATACATTACAACAAATACTACCACAATATAGGCTATAAATCCCTTACCATTTAAAATGTTTAAATAATATATTAAATTGATATATCTTTGTAGTATTTGTTGTTTTTAAATGATCCTATTTGCAATGATAATGAAAATTACGAGTAAGTGAATAATATGTACGTTTTAACAACTAAATATTGTGTGTGAACTAACGACAGGAAGTGGCCGAGAAGCAGACAGGAACAGATCGGAGCACATGTGCTTGATTAAAGAAGCTCTTTGGTTTAAACGTTTCAGCACGTTCACGAATCCCGCAGGCAGAGCGAGAATTCCTCACACACTCCAGCTGAACTGCATATCGTTTATAAACCTTTGTGCTCCACATTTGTGCGTGGGCTAATTAATGACAGTGATGCAGCTGAAACATATCCTGGAGAAGTCCTGCTTGTGTCATTTCCTGTTTCCTGGTCTCAGAACGTGTCCTGGCTGCTTTATGCTGTGTGTGTGTGTGCAGATTTAGGCCAGGTACTGATGTGTGTTTTAAACGCTCTTCAACAAATATCAACTTAAAGTGTTAGTTCTCCCCAAAATGAAAATTCGTTATTAATTACTCGCCCTCATATCGTTCCAAACTCATAAGACCTTTGTTCATCTTCAGAACACAAATAAAGATGAAATCAGAGAGCCGTCTGTCCCTCCATAGACAGCAACCCAACTGAAATGATCAAGAAACATACTAAAAACATCGGTAAAACAGTCCTGTGACATCAGTGGATCAACTTCAGTTTTGTGATGCTACGAAAATACTTATAATAATATACTATAACGCATAAGCACGCTTTCCCTTGAGCGTAAACAACACTGATTACATCAAATACATTTTTAAGCAGTGTTGGGGAAAGTTACTTTTAAAAGTAATGCATTACAATTTTGCGTAACTCCCTAAAAAGGTCACTAATTACGCTACTTAGTTACTTTTTATGGAAAGTAATGCATTACGTTACTTTTGTGTTACTTTTTAAATATGGGCAGAGCTTGAGTGTT
>JAUCMS010000031.1:729932-741152 GCA_032357445.1 Enteromius radiatus | reverse complement strand
TTCTGATTTCTCCCAACATGGGGTCAGGAGAATTGTCAGTCAATAAATAAGAAAAAAAAGTAGCTGTCGTTACTTTTTTGTAAAAAAAAAAAAAAAAAAAAAAGTTATATTACTCTACTTGGAAAAAGTAATATTATTATGTATCTCGGGTCACTTGTAATTACACTGTTACTCTCCAAAAATTGCGGAAGACGTAAGTTAGGGGAGAATAGAAAGAATAGTTGAGTAAATAGCTTTTTTTGTTTTGTTCGAGCAAAAAAATATTCTCGTATTGTTGCAAAACTGAAGCTGATCCATTGATGTCACAAGGACTGTTTTACTGGTGTTTTTACTATGCTTCGTATCATTTCAGTGGTGTTGCTGTCTATGGAGGGACAGATGGCTCTCTGATATAATCAGAAATATCTTAATTTTTGTTCTGAAGATGAACAAATGTCTTATAGGTTTGGAATAGAGCCCGACCGATTTATCGGCAGGCCGATATTAGGCATTTTCCAAACTATCGGTATCGGTGAGTGTTGGCGTTACATAGCATAGTTTGTCCACCAGAGGGACTCTACACCGTCCCTGTTGGTAACACTCGTGTATAACGCGCCACACATCCTGCTGATCCAGACAGAGTCCAGCAGAGAGAGCCAGTTATCCACGAGTGACATCATCGCTGAAGTGTGTTCATGGTGAGAGGGTCACGAGACATACATTGCTTGAATAACAATTAAAAGATCATCCCCATCAGTTCTCTTAACTCAAATAAGCATGACAACATTTGTGACTATCATGAAAACTCATAAATAACTACAAATAACTAATGTTAGGGAAATCTGTTAATGTTTTGTTGCACGTTTTCTGAAAAAAAAAAAAAAATCGGCCGATATATCGGAATATCAGATTTTAAAACCAGCAAATATTTGTATCGGTATCTGCCCTTCATCGGTCGGGCTCTAGTTTGGAATAACATGAGGATGAGTAATTAATGACAGAGTTTTTATTATGGGGTGAACTAACCCTTTAAGTTGATATTTGTTGAAGAGTTGAATTCCTTTAAAATAAATCAGAGGAGGAAATGTGTGCACTTTAAGAAGTTGGGACCGGAACATTTGAAAATGGATTTTGAACATTTTCTTTAAAAATCATACTAAGAAATCATACCGCCGAGAAGCTTGGGTGTTCTGAGTAGTATCCAGGTGTTGCTATGTGGTTGCTATGGTGTTGTTTCTTACTGAACGTCCATGTTTAAGTCCATGTGACATTCTGATCTATAGATATGACTTTTGTCTACATCTGCACCACATTTTATCATTTACCAGCCCAAAATAAGTATGAATAAGAAACAATGGTGTTTTTTTTTGTTGTTGTTTGACTTGACATGAAGATTCAGACTACACTGGAGAAAAAAACATCCAAAATACACTTTTAAATGTTTATGTTGCTGCATTAAATCTGTTAAATTAATTGAAATATAGATTTCAGTTATAAAAAAATAGCTTTTTTTCCTCTTACGAAAAACTATACAGTTTTATTCGGAAGAAGAGGTTTAGTCATATACAGTATGATATGATATGACATCTGATTTTATGCAACATTTTATTCATAAAGGCATGTTGAAAATGTATTTTTGCTCACTGTTGCCAGTATTTTATGACTGATGTACAAAATCCCCACTTTAATATATGGACCAGAATGTTGCTTTATCCAGTCTTTTTGAAAATATATGCACATAAGCACTTATTTGATTAGATAATGCCTTATTTGCATAAATAAACATAACATTTCAGAGTACTTGTAATTCAAGAAATGTATGAACTCTTAATTTAATCGATTAACTTGTAAAGTACTGTATGCGATGCATATTTTTGCCCTGTTCATCTGCGTCTTGCTTTAAAATATCATTCCTCGTGTAGCTGCAGTCAGGTTGGCAGCGGGCCGGTATGAAATGTAATTAATGCGACAGCCGCATTCCCCTTAGAGATATCGTCTCCCAGGAGCTGTTGAAAACTAATTGAGGTGAAAGTGGCGTGACCCTGGGCTACTCTTACAGTCCTGCTGTCAGATAACCCTGGGAATTAGAGCCATTATAGCTGCTGTGATATTCCCCGTCATCCCATTCCTCATGCCCAGGGTCTCTGGTTAATGAGGAGGTCCAGTCAACTCCCGTATGACCACCTCCACCGAGAGAAGAAGATAAATGAGCTGCGTGATCCAGACACATGCTGAGACCCTCGAGCCGCTCAGACACTTTCATTCTGTCCAGATTGCTGTGACATGGTACCTCATTTAAAACCCTGTTAGCTAAAATGTCATGCTCGTGTCCCGCTGGTGGCTTGAGAAGTTTGATGAAAGCTTGAATGAATTAGTTGTGCTGGTTGGTGCTTTTATGTTCAGATTTGCAGTTATGTTAAAAGGAATTAATTTCTTCACATGACACTTTAGATGTAAATGTATTCATTTAGCAGACACTTAAATTGACTTACAAATGAAGACAACTCTACATAATCATTAGTTTATTATATTTATAATAGTTACATAATATATTCAAGTATTACTAGTCCATTTAACACTTTTAAATCCAAAATTACTTAAAAATGAATAAATATTTAATAAATAAGAATGTTTTTTTAATATATATATATATATACATATATGTGTTGTCAAAAGATTAATTGCATCCAAAATAAGTTTTTATTTACATTATGTGTGTATGTGTACAGTTTATTTATTATATTAAATATACTCAGTACACACACACATATACATTATGTAAAAAAAACGTTTTATATTGTATATGATTAATCGTTTGACAGCTCTAATATATATAAAATTTAATTATATATTACGTTTTATGAATTAAATTATGTAAATGATATGTAAGTGTATAAATACAGTATGTGTATAAATACAATATATATATATATATATATATAATTTTTTATATCATAAGTGTGTGTGTGTGTGTATATATATATACATAATTTAATGAATATATATTATTTAAAACGTTTATTTATTTACTTACAAACATATATACAGTACATACACGTTTTTCATTTTGGGTGAAATGTGACTGGGACAGGTTCATATGCTTTATGTGAGTTTATAGTTGATTTCTATGCATAGTTCATATGTGGTTATGGTCACAGTTCCTGCACACATACAATACATGTGGCTTCAGTGCATGAATACTCAAAGCTCTTTTCAAAGGCTTGAAAATCGCTGTTTGCATGCAATGAAAGGGGACAGCGGGCAGATCATGTGATTGGACCATAATAAAGTGTTTATCACAGGCCGGCTGTGTTGGGCAGCGCAGATCGGCCCGTCACAGAGCTTTTCTCTTCAGCATCGCTGGCTTTCTTAACTGATGAAAAGTGGCCAGATTTCGCGCAGCTTTGACTGGAGGGCATGTCACTTAACAAATGAATGGTTCTCTCTTCGAGGACAGTCGAGCTAGTCACGGAGAGCGCGACCACGAGACCCCTGTGCCTCTCGCGCTGGAGGAATGCGCATGTTTTCAGCCGGATGAAGGAAGCGTCTCACGAGTATAAGATCTATTCTGTGCCTCTGATCTCCTCTGCCACCGTCGATATTAAATTACAGCATTTTCTTGAAGACGACACTGCATTTCCAGCCATTCTTAGCAAATTGCAGTTTAGCTTTCTAACCCAAGACATGTTTGATTATTTGCAAAGAGATCTCCCATGTTATTTCATAAATTTCTGGAGGACTGTGGGGAAAGAAATACAAACAGTAGGTCAGAGTTTCACAGCGGGTGCTCTACTTTTAGATTGGGTCTGTGAGAATACAGAAACAAACCACAGTATGACTAAAACTGAGGAGAATGAGTGGGTTAAACAGTAGATGTGCGTGTCAGTAAAGGTTCACTTGATGTTATCAGAAGAGGTTCTTCATGTGTTTACCAGAATTTCAGCCAAAAATGAAGATTTGCTGAAAATGTTCTCACCCGCGGGACATCCAGAATGTAGATGAGTTTGATTTTGATTTTCACGAGATACAAACGCAGCTAATAATGAGGAATGAAGTTGGTCTCAGGTTATTGTGCTGTGGGATGTGTTTCCCAAACATTTATTTATTTGTGGCGACTTGCCACGTTATATAAACCGATTTTCCAAAAGGCTTCGTTGATTTTTTTTAATGAATATTGCGATTGCGATTTTATTTGTGATTTTGGCAACTGTTTTTGCTTTTTCAAACGAGCTTAATACATACATTCGTATTGTAAACTATGTAAATTACATAGTAATTTCTTTGTGCCGTTTCTGAATAAAAAATTTCTGAAAATAAATGAATAGATAAAATTGCAGCCTTATGCGATTTAGAAATTGCATGTGCTTAAATTGCGATTTTTTTTTTTTGTGATTACGATTAATTGCACAGCTGCTTTGTCTACAGCCGTTACCGAAAAAAACTCACGTTTCTCACACTTAGAGCACCTCCTGCTCGCAGAGAATGAGTTTGCACTTTTAATAAAACATATTTCACTTGTTATCAAAAAATAATCTACTCTAGAAGGACTTAGCTGTTGTTATTGATTGTATTTGGACCTCTTCCGGAAGTTAAGTTAGCGCCACAAAAGCATGCATGCGCAGTAACGTTTGTTTATGTTGGTGTCGTTGAAACCGTCTATAGGCTTAAAAAATTTATAAAATGACAAAAATTTACTAATTAGGTGAAATTCTATTTAAAACAAAGTATACCGTAAAAAGCAAATTCGTAATATTAATACAAGCAATATTATACTTTATATTAATTAGAGCCCGACCGATTTATCGGCTGGCCGATATTAGGCATTTTCCAAACTATCGGTATCTGCATTTATAATGGCCGATAAATTAATATTTCAAAAATAAAATAAAAACGGACGAAACACCCTTCAACCATGTGATGAGTGTTGGCGTTGTATAGTTTGTCCACCAGAGGGCGCTCTACACCGTCCCTGTTGGCAACACTCGTGTATAACGCGCCACACATCCTGCAAAATTCGTGACTATCACGTCCAGTTTTGCTGCTGGTAAATAAGCCGAGAGTGAAGCGGAATTAGCTAGTAATTAAAACTCATAAATACAGTTCTGAAATTGAAAAAATAAATAAATAGAGATCTTAAAACCAACAAATATTTGTATCGGTATCGGCCTTCAAAATCCTTTATCAGTCGGGCTCTAATATTAATATTTTACATTTGCTTTTTTTACACTTTTAGTATATTACTAATAATAATATGCGAGTTGTGTTTGGTTGCCAGGGCATTTCTAAGCAGTTTTAGCACATTGCTGTGTGTTTACGTCTAAGCTATTCAGGGTTTGCATTGCTTTGTGGTTACTAGGGGGTTGTTAGGGTACAAAATCAAGTGAAAATCAAAAGTCTATTCGCATAGAGTAGTAACTGAATACATTTGTCTGTAACTGTAACCCTTTTGGCAAATAACTATTTATTCAAATATGAACAATAATAATAATGCTGGAAGCAGTGCTAATTAATGACTTTTTGCATAACATATCAGTTAAAGCTCATCTCATGCTCGTCTTATTTTGGTTGTTGTGTTTGTTTTTATAATGAATCTCCTTGTTGATGTCTTCCGAGGCTGTCTGGCTGTTGAATGGCCGTCTCTGAGGCTCATTGATGTGTGTAAATCTGAGCCAAGCCAGTCTTTGGAAGTGTCACTTCCTCCAGCACAGCGCAGCTCGGTCTGTGAATATTAATCACCCTCAATAAGCTGCTCAGTGTCTGTGAACATCAGCCGTCAGCGTGCAGGTGCGCTCAGAGGGCTTCTGACTCAAACAGGACAGTATTAAAGCCAGTTATAAGGACTCAACAAATAAGTAGTTCTCGTTTCTGTTTGTAATGCGATGGGTTGGCTGCTGGATATCAGTGCTGCGTGTTTGATTCCTGTTGGCTGTGACTGATATTTGGGCATGTGATTGTTGGACAGCAGGAGTGTTAAAGCCAGAAGACGTTCCAGATTGCTGCACTTTCTCTTTAATATTTTAGTGGTGCATTATGTTTTTCTCATCTGAAGGCAGGATGATCAACATTTGCTGTTCTTCTCGCTGTCTGTAATGATGTGCCTTTAAAACAAAGTTTTATATTTGGAGCAGTAGATTGTCATTTTGATAATGGATAGTGAAACTAATCCTGATAAAGTCATTTGTGGGGATTTGAGCACATCAGACAGTTTCTCGCATGTATGGGCAGACCTCATGAATATCTTGGTAAGTTTGGGAATTTTTATTTGTAGTGTTATAGTTTTTTTATTTTACTTAATTTATTTGTATTTTTTTCGTGTGATTTATTAGTATTATCATGTGAATGCTTATTTATATACCTAAGTTCACTTTAGCTTGCATAATATTTAATAATATCTTGGTAAGTTTGGGGAATTTTTATTTGTAGTGTTTTCCAGAAGGGTATTTTTATTTTATTTTATTTTGTATATTATTTTATTTTTTATTTTATTTTCTCTTGTGATGATTATTATTTTTATGTGGATGATTAGTGGCTTTTACTATATCTATTTAAGTTATATTTAATATTTAACAATATCTAAGTTTGGTAATTTTTATTTGTAGTGTTTTCCAGAATTTTTTTTTTCTTTCTTGTAATTATTGTCTGTTTATATATCTATTTAAAACGTATTTAGCATGCATCCTGCATCTTCATCATTTTTTCTATTTTTGTATAATATTTAGTAAAAGTTTATGGATCTACTTTGTAAATGTCATTATTTTAATGTCAATTTTCCAGCATTTCAAACTAAGGTCAACTGAATTTTGTACTAGAAGTACATATAATTATTTAACATGTAAAATATTCTCAATATATATATGTGTCTGCTTTAAAGTAGGTTCTTATATTTTGCTAAAAAAAAAATCCCAAACCTTTCCCATTACCAGTGTTTTAAAAATATTTGAGGGAAATTTTTAGGAGATGAGCTTGCAGATCTTGAGATGATGCTTTGCCCTCTGGGTCTCCAGTGAGTAAACAAGAGAGGTCACGTCTCGGTGTGTCATACAATACCAGGAAGACATGCTGAGGGAAAGCTGATTTCTCCTGACTGGGAATATTGACTTTCAATAAGACTTTCATAAGAGCCTATCTGAAGCAGCTTTCAAAGGCCCAAACCTGCTCTTTCGAGTGTTATGTGGTCTGAGAACTGAATATACGTCACAGTTTTGTGATGACTATAGATGCAGTTTTCTCCTCGGACTGTAGATAATGGTTGTATTGTCTGTGTGTGTTGTAGGATGGCTCTCTGGGTAACATTGAGGATCTGGCCCAAGAGTATTCTGAGTATTACAGCACGTCCTACAGCGAAGTGTGTGACAGAATGGAGGAGTTACGCAAACGCAGAGTCGCTCAAGAAGCAGAGACGGTAAAAAAAAACTCACATGAGCCTCTATTCAAGGCATATGGTACAATAAAGTCCACTTAGACTACTGTTAAAAAGTTTAAGGTTGGGTAATGGTTTTGAAAGTGTTATCTGCTCACCAAGTCTGCATTTTTTATGACATTATGACATATGTATTTACTGTGATTCAGTGCATCATTGCTGAATAAAAGTGTTAAGTTTTTCCAAAAACCGACCAATGAAAATTACGGTTGGATGTGTCATTTGTTTCGGCTGGATAACAGTTATCACAGAATAAGGAATGAGGAGTTTGTTTAATCTGCTGTATGATTTGTTTCTCAGGGAAAGGCTGAATCAACAGCATCCCTTCAGCTGCGGTTGGAAATCCAGGTGGGTAGTGCATCATGGTCAGTGGACAGAATGACCCGTCCAGGAAGCTGTGCTTTTATGGGAAAGACACCAGTAGTGTCATCTTTATTTGTTGTTAAAGGTCTAAAATGTCTTTGTTTTTGCTCCTAGGAGTCACTAGGTCTGTCTAGCACCATGTCCACACCAGAGGTGGAGAGAAGGTATGTGTGTGTGGTTTTTTTTGGTTTGTTTTCTTTCTCTTTGCAAATTGCTCTTGTTCCAAGAACATGATTAAGGAACTTTATACTCAGCAAAGATGCCATTAGAGCTGATCTGAAAACCAGTAATGCTATATTTAGAGTTCCTAGACGTACTTAAATGAAACACGGCAGGCGTGAGAGTTACTCAGCTATGAAACGCATCCGGTCATCGGGACATTGGAGATGATGCATGCATTTCCTGTTGACCTCTTTATTCTTCATTTATATTTTTCCTTCCTTCCATTGTGCACCAGATGAGATATTATCTGAATCGCCACCATCAGCATGTTAATACACGTAATGCACAAGTCCATTTAGTTTATTTTTGTTTCATTATTCCTATTATTATATCCGATTATTGAAACAGAACAATCTAAAACTGATTCTTGTGGATGAGCCATGGCTATTGATATTGTGGAAAAAAAAACAATAAGCGACAAAAGACCAAATACAATTATTTTACCATAGTTAAAAACGATAAAAATTACTGTAATGTCTCTCATTTATTGCTTTTTTTTTAAATTCCAGTAAATAGCTTAAAATATAAGTAAATACAGTAATTATGGTAAATAAAAAGATGTATGCTATATACACTGCTGCTCAAAAGTTTGGGATCAGTATTTATTCTTAAAAAAATTAAAACTTTTATTCAGCACGGATGCAATAGATTGATAGAAAGTGACAGTTTATAATGTCACAAAGGATTTCTATTTCAAATAATTTTGAAAAAGTTTAAAAGTTTTTTTTAAAAAGTATGTATGTATATATATATATATATATATATATATAATTCAGCTAATCAGCATTTATGTATTTATTCATTTATTGCCAAAAAACTTTTTAATTATTTTGCACTACATGAAAAAAATACATTTTAAAATAATTAAATTATATTTATAATTATTATAATTATAATATATTAATTATAATATTTTAAATTGTTATATATATATATATTTTTTTTTTTTTTACGATTTTACTGATTTTACTGTATTTATGATCACATAATGCAGCCTTGTTGAGCAAAAGAACAAAACAATTATAAAGTCTTTTTGATCCCAAACTTCTGAAAAGTAGTATATACTCACACCAACAAACAATGTAACTTGATAAAGGATTGTTTTTAATATCAGTGTTTATTTATTATAATTGTACTGAACATGCAGGGTGAAGACACCATTTGATTGCAGTTTCTCATAAATAAGGATAAGCGTTTGCATTGCTTCTGAGAGCTCAGGTACATGCTAACATCAGCAGAGAAAGACAAATAAAGAGAGAGAGAGAGAGAGAGAGAGAGGAATTCACTGGCCATGTGAGCGCTCTGTCGCTGTAAAACCCCTCCGGTGCGTGAAAAAGCCTCCATTGTTGCAGTGAGGTGTGGTGTGGCGGCCGGCGGCAGCAGCATGTGTCTTTACACGCTCTGACAGACAGCTGAGACTAATCCACTGACAATTTACTACAAATCAATGGATAGGGGAGAACGAAGAGAATAATGTGGGAGAGCAGGTGAAATGACACACGGTGTGATCACGTTTTGATGGAGACACTTCTCTGGAGTTGAGTTGTGTTTTTTGGGTTTTTTGCAGGCAATCAATGAACAAGTCCAGCTCTGAAGATGGATCTGGTTAGTACTATATTGTTTGTTTGTTTGTATAAAGATGAGTTTCACACAGTCAGTGGGAGTATAAAAGGGAATTTTAAAAGGCCTGGGAAAGTCAAGAGTGAATGTGCACTTTTCTAATTAACTATTTTGTAATATTTTAGTATATAACAGGGTTCTTTTGTAGATGCGCTATAAAATGTAGAAAATCTTATGAATTCATGGTGATTTATCGGTCAAAAATTGTTTTCTACTTCTTGATGATTTAAACACGTTTAACGCTGTTTTTCCTCTAGTATCTATTTGAAATAATTGTATTTAATTACATTACTTTACAAAAGTTTGATATCGAAAGACTGCATTATCTGATTGAAAATACAGTAAAATCAGTACAGTTGTGAAATATTACAATTTCAGGTAGCTGTTTTCTATTTGAATGTATTTTCAAATGTAATTTATTCTTGTGATTAAAATATATATATATATATATATATTAGTGCTGTCAAATGATTCATTGCAGTTAATCAAATCCAAAATAAAAGTTTTTGTTAACATAACATATGTGCTGTGTACTGTATATTTATGTATATATAAATACAAGCACATGCATGTATTTAACAAAATTGTACTTTTATATATTAAATATGAAAATATAAAATATGTGCCTACATGGAAATATTGTCAATATACATACTTTATGTGTGTTTTTATGTATGCATAGTAAATAAACACAGTACGCATTCATGATACTGGCACAAAAACAAAACAATTGCATGTCCAAACGTTTGACTCATATTGTAAAAATCTCAAGAAATTCTTCTTCAGACATTCATTGAGTTTCTAACAGCAGGAAAATGGGACAGAAAGAAAAACAAATCGTTCTGGCAAAACTTCCGCAAGACCCAGAAAGGGAGCCTTCGAGCAACACCGAAAGGTTCTAATCGCGTTTACATTTGATCTTAAGAAACATTTTTGCTTTGAGTTGTATGCATGACCTTTAACCTCTGGTTCACAGGAGAGGATCTGGGCTTCGTGGCCAGTGAGATCACGATGAGTGATGAAGAACGCATCCAGCTGATGATGATGGTGAAGGAGAAGATGATCACGGTGGAGGAGGCTCTGGCTCGGGTATGAAAGAGTTCACAACTCATTTTACTTCTCTAATGTGGTTTCTGAGATGGGCAGTGGAGGACCAAGTCCACAAATAAAGTAAAGATACCCTAATGAAATAATACTCTAAAATAAGCTTTTTACTTAAAACATGCTGGATTCATTAAAATGTATTATTTATTCTAGCCAGCACTAGATTGATTTGCATATAGGTAAGCAAACTGTTTTATTACCAAGGCTTATATACTTTCAAAACATTAAACTTCAATATACTAAAACATCAAGTTAATGTACTGATAATTGAACTGTGGAAATGTGTGGAAAAAAGAAATATACCATATATTATTTTGAAAAAGGAAATAAAAAATTGTTTAATTTTGTGGTAACAAGCTGTATAAAAATACAATGTACAGTTGTCACAAGGGGGTTTAAAGGTGCCATAGAATGGAAAACTGAACTGAGCTTGGAATGGTTGAATAATAAGAGTTCAGTACATGGACATAACATACTGTGAGTCTCAAACACCATCGTTTCCTACTTCTTAT
>JAUCMS010000031.1:717191-729832 GCA_032357445.1 Enteromius radiatus | reverse complement strand
TAAGCTACATACCTTCTATGTACATATCAGACAACTATTTAAAATATTCTCTCAATGCATTCTATGGCACCTTTAAGGAACGCTATACAAATATGCTAGTTTTATATCATGGATAGGGATGGGCAGGTTTAAGGGTGGGTCAAGGGAAGGTTAGCAGTGTAATTACAGAAATTAATCAGAGATGTAATAACATATAGGTGTTTTTTTAAAATATAAATACAAAGTGAAAACATGTTTGTACACATTAAGTGCCAAACTGTACCAAATAATTAATTTAAATGCAAGTATATAGTAGTTAAGGCCACCAAATACAAAGTGGGATCCAGTATCGCAGAACTTGGCTCATTTTGACCAGACTGTTGAATCAGTGAGTTACTGACACAAAAACAGCTGTAATCTAAAATCATAAATGAATCATTCACTGAATTGGATAATGCTATCTGGTCTCAGTATAATCAAATGTTTTTGTGGAGGAGTAAAAATGACAATATTATGTTGTTATGTTACTGAGGATGGGACATTGGCTAACATGTTTTTTTTTAATTTTCCGGTTCATCAGCTGAAGGAGTATGAAACGCAGAACAAGCAGTCCAACAGCACAGACACGACCGACTGGACCGAAACACCCAGTCCCTCCATGACCGAGTCCTCCTACTGTAACGTAAGACCCCCACTCACTTTCTGGGTTTGCTAATGACAACTTCACCAAAATCCAGGTCCCTCAAAGCCAACTGCGTTGAAGTGGAAGGCTGTGTTTGTTGTGATGAACTTGTTTACTGGCGGGTCTATAGACGCTCACAGCAGGGTTTTCACCGTTACCCGCGGGATTTGTCGCCTCTCCATTCCCCCGTCATGTCCTAGATGTGATCCACGGCCCCTCTGGGCCTCCAGGCGGGGTCCCATTCATCCCCTCAATGCTGTAACCCCCCATTGTGCATTTTTGGCCGGTTGAATGCAGGGCTGCGCTCTCTTCAGCGGCCCACAGCTCTTTTGTGCAGGGATTGTGTGATTAAGGCACTCGGATGCGGGATCCATTCCACCAATTCCTCTGTACAGAGCCACCGTTTATACATTAGTTGCATGCAAAAAAAATAATTTGGGGCTTTTTGCAAAGTATTATGATTGCTTTTAAGCAGTGCTGTCAATTAATCACATTCAAAATGTATGTTTTTGTTTACATAATATATGTGCGTGTGCTGTTTATATTTATTATGTGTATATATAAATACAAACATATATATTTAAAAATAGGTTGTGTGTACGTGTGTGTGTGTGTGTGTGTATATATACATATACAGTTCCCTCCACTAATATTGGCACCCTGGGTAAATCTGAGCAAAGGTGGCTGTGAAAATAAATCTGCACTGTTTATCCTTTTCATTCAAAGAATTCACAAATTTCTAACCTATCACTGAAGTAAAACAATTGAAATGGGGAGAAAATCTTATTGTGAAATTAATGTTTTTCTCCATTTTGTTGTGAGTAAAATATCTCTGAAGTATATTCCCATTCATATTCACAATTTTGAGCACTCCAGGGGGATTATGAACATGAAAATATCCAGCCCAGGCTTCCTGTGTCACAGAAATATATATAGGAGGGAAAACAAAGCCCAAAATCCCTTAATCATCAACACAATGAGAAAAACCAAAGAATATATTATATGCTGCAAAAGATAATTGAGCTTCACAAATTATTGAAGTGGCTTTGTATTGTATTGTATATATATGTGTGTGTGTGTGTGTGTGTGTGTGTGTAAAATATGAGAATATAAATGTATATGTTTTGAAAATATATATTGTATACGTGTGTAATATATATATATATATATATATATATAATGTAAACAAAAACTTTTATTTTGTGTGCAATTAATCGTTTGACAGCACTATTTTTAAGGTTAGTGAAATGAACAGACCTCTGAGACTCAGAGTTCAGCATCTGCATTATCTGCAATGTTTTATTTTACAGCATTTAATGAAGAAATCACAGACACACAATGAAACAGATTTAACTTCTCTAGAGAGTGCGTAGAAACCAGAATGCCATGTTATTAATAAATCTAGTCTGGATATGTACTTTGTGATACACATTATAATATTTCTCTTTTTCTAAATGTAGCAATTTATTTTGGTTGCCTGGTAATAACACATTTTTTGCATGTTAATACCATGCTTTTTCTCAACATGCAATACTATGGTGTTCAAAACTTTGGGGTTAATAAGATTTTTACTTGTTTATGAAGTCTCTTATGCTCACCAAGGCTGCATTATTTGATCAGAAATTATACAGAATTGAGGAATAATATTACACATTTAATTATTACATTTAAAATAACCAATTGCTATTAAATATGTTTTAAAATGTAATTTATTCCTGTGAAGTTTCAGCATCATTACTTTAGTCTTTAGTGTCACATAATCCTTCAGAAATCATTTGAATATGCTGATTTGCTTCTCAAGAAATATATCTTATTATTATCAGCGTTGTGCTGCTTCATATTTTCTGAAACTGTGATTTTTTTCATGATTCTTTGATTATACAGAAGTTCAACAGAACAGCATTTATTTGAAACCGAACACTGTTGTGACATTATAAATGCCTTTACTGACATTATTGATCAATTTAATGAATCCTTGCTGATTAAAAGCTTTATGTGAGGAATTCAGCATGCTGAGACGTCTAATCTGTTATTACAGTGTTTTCATCGATGACAATAGTTTGACTTTCTCTGCTTGAATTTCACAGATGCCAGTAACATCCCACCCACTGAAATAGTTCAGTTCTACAGACTCGCACACAAGAGCAGTTTATAGCATTAGCAGACTGGATTTGACATTTTCACCAGGTTTATTTCAGGTCCTGTGATGTTTTATGGGTCTGAAGTGTGGCGAGAGCAGCACATGTTTAGCACCTGCTCTCAGACAAGTGCTATTCTGCATTATAAGTGTGAAGTGTAAATGATGGGGTAATTATAGTGGAGATGTGTCTGTCTCCTCTGCGTGTGGTTTCTGAGCCCACAGCCGTCTGCCGCTAAAACAGATGATTCTGAGAAATACAGGCTAGAAATGAGTCCTGCTCCATCCGTCTCTGATATTCTGGTCTCAGTGTGTGTCTGTGGTATTTCTTCACTTATGTTATGGTTTAGACGGGTGTCTGATCACTTCATGTTGCTCTCCTCATTAACACACGATCTGAGGAATCAGTCAGGATCAGTTACTGTACATGCTGAAGTTCGCGAGTCTCTCTCTTTTCAGTTCACAAGTCATCTATTTTTATAGTTTGCGTCCAGGGGATTTTTGGTTTATCATATGCTGAAGACCACTGAAAGTATGTGGTCAATAATGAGTCAAAATACTTTCCATTACATGTAGAGTCTCTGCATTGACCTTTTACCTTGTATGTGGTAAACCTCTTTTCTCCTTTTCGTTTTGTTTCTTTTCTTTTCGTTTCATTTCGTTTTGTTTTTCTTTTCTTTTCTTTTCTTTTGTTATTTGAATTTATCTTTTTTGTTTAATTTTTATTAATTTTATTATGTCTTATTATTTTATTCTATATGTTATTTAGTTTTTTATATTTCTTAGTGGTATTATTGTAGATTTTAGATTTATATTTCAAGTTGGTTTGTTTTCGTTATTTTTATTATTATCAGTAGTAAGCTATGGCCTAATTTATTTTATTTCATTTTATTTTCATTTATTTGTTATATTTTATTTTAGTTATTTTTTCTCGTGTGTAATAAATATAATGTATAAATATATACATTTATTATATATTTATCTTATTTTATTAGTATTTTATTTAGTTTTTAGTCATTTTTTCCTTTTTTTAAATTCTGGTTTTTTTTGTATTTATTTTATATTTGTCTCTTTTTTATTGTTTTTTTTTTTTCGTTATATATATTTATTTTATTTTAATAATATTTTATTTTATTGTGTTTTCATCAGTAGTGAGCTATGCCCTAACCAGTTTTATTTTATTTTTAGTTATTTATTTTGTAACTTTTTATTATTATATATTTATTTAATTGTGTTAATATTTTATTTTACTGTGTGTTTTCATCAGTAGTAAGCTATATTCTAACCAGTTTTCTCTTTCTGATCCCACACAGTCGAGAGAACAGTCAGAAGATGAACTGGAAGAGTCCGTCACCTTTCGTCGACTTCATAAACTTGTCAATTCAACTCGACGTGTGAGAAAGAAGCTTATTAGAATTGATGAGGCCAAAAAACATGGCTCAAAAGGTAAGGGATGAATGCATTTTGTAAGCCAACACCTTCATTTGACATAGAGTTGTTCACGCTGAAACCAGGCATGTGTATTAAGAAAATAAATAGGATCAACCAAGTTTTCATATTTTCCCATCCAGACCCCTCTGAAGTGCTCCTGTTGGGCGAGGAGGGCGTCTCTGTGTACTCCGGGGTGCACAAACGTCTCGCCGTGTCCCAGGGTGACGGGCTGAGCTCCGTGCTTCATGAACAGCTGTCTCTGGACAGAGACTCGGACAGTCTGACCACGTCTCCCTCCTCCAGCAGCTTAGACACCTACAGCAGCCACAAGCTCTTCAAGGCCTTCAGTAAGTCCAGCAGCAGTCAGGGTCTGGAGCCCTCGAAGGGACCCGGCGGAGCAGTTTCTGGGCTGGGTGCAGGCAGCGAATCCTCCTTCTCTGAAGCAGACGGTGAGGTCGAGCCCAGGTTGTCCCGCTCTGTGACAGACGGGGAGATGAGACGAGCACTGAGCCCTTCTAACTACCATGGAGTGAGTGCTGCAACTGCATTTCATTAGATTTTTTCAAAGTAATTTATTTTATGTTTATTTTAATTTTAATTATTTACTTTATATTTGTTTATTTTTATATTAGTTTTTTTTTATTCATTATGCCCTCTTATTTTGTTTTGTTTTTAATGTATTTAAATTATTATATATTTTATTACTTATATTATTTTATATTTTATGTTGTCTTTATTTGTTTATTTTTGTTATTAAATAAATGTAAAATATATGTATTCTATTTTGTATTTCTTACTTTTTTATTTTATAATTTTATTTTTGAATTTATTTTTTTATTTTATTTTTATAAATACTTATTTCATTTTTTATTTTTATGTATTATGTCGTGTTATTTTGTTTTTAATGTATTTAAAATATTATATATTTTATTTATTTATTTTATTATTGTTTTGTTTTTATTTGTTTAATTTTTGAATAAATGTTATTAAATAAATGTAAATATATTTATCTTATTTTGTATTTTTATTTATTTCGCTTTTTTGAGTTTTTGTACATTTATTTTTATATTTTTTACTTTATTTTTATTTTTTCATTTTAGAAATACTTTTTATTTCATTCATTCTTTAGTTTTTATGTATTATGTTTATGTTATATTTTTGCTTTATATGTTTTTGTTCTTTTTTGTTTGTATCTGTTTATCTGTAGTAAGCTATACCATCTTTATATTTATTTTGTGGAGGGTTAATTTTGTTTCTAATTTTATTTAGGGTTTAAGATATTTTATTCTCCAGGATGACGTCAACCTTGTCATATGATAGCTTTGTATAAGGAATGGAAAAAATATAAGTCATTATTTTCTTTTGTGATTTTCTTTCTTTTTTTATATATATATAGTTTTTTCATTTTAGATTTTATTTCATTTTTATGTTTTTTGTGTGTGTGTGTGTTTGTTTATCTGTGGCATGCTATACCCTGTTTTATTTTATATTTTTTATTTCTCATTTTATTTTATTTAGTTTTATTTGCCATTTCCCGGGATAATGTCTTTGATAACCTAGCTTTGTGTGAGGAATGGACAGAATTGAAGTCATTATTCAGTTCAAGTGTAACTTTTGTCAACATTTGAATGTAGTGATATAAGTTGATCTATATAGTGCTTTACTAAATGTTATTTGTGTCACAGAGGACCTGTAGCTTTGGAGGATTTGATCTCACGAACCGATCTGTGTACATGAGCAACAGCAGCTATGACCCCACAGTAAGGACACATTGCAAACATGCAAATGATCTATTTTTGACAGACTTCTTCCATGCCATTCTTATCATTTGAGAAGATTAATGTCACGTCTGTCCTCCAGAATGAAAACGGTGATATCAGCATGAGAGATGCATCCAGATCTCCTACACCTTCCCGCATCTCTCTGGGCAAGAAGGTGAAATCAGTTAAAGAGACCATGAGAAAGCGCATATCCAAGAAATATAATTCCTCTCCATCAGAGCAGGTGATTGTTTGATAAAGATTCATTCATAATGCAAGACACTTTAGCAATCCCAGTATAGCAAATCTGGCCTTTTTGTCAAAGCTTGAAACTTGCAAAGACAGAGACTAATTGTGAGTGATGGTTTCTTTCTGGTTCACGTTTTTTTATGTACCAAGTAAAAATCAGGTTGCTTGCTCAAAGCTTGCTTTTTTGGTTGTTCTGTCTCTGACTCCAATAAGAGCAAAATGAATAGTGATACAAACAAAATTGTATTTCACCACAACTGTAAGTATTTGGCGCCCTCTGTTGGCAGTTTTCTTGATTTCAGTGTGTTGTTGTTTCTGTGACTCTCAGTCAAGCCCGAGCCGAGCTCCCAGCAGCCCCCAGTCTCCTCACGCAGTCACAGACTCTCTGGAGAAACCCAAACTCAAGGCCGGAGGATCAGTGGAGAGTTTGAGGAGTTCTCTCAGCGGACAGAGCTCCATGAGTGAGTTTATCTGCTTCAACGCACTTGTGAAAGGTTCAGCTGTCAAAATGTAATAAATGAATATAGCTTTATTAAAGTCATATCAAATAAAAAAAATATACAACCACGATCATTACTCGAAAAAATGGCCACATTATGTTTTCATTAAATTAATGGAAAATCTGAAAGTTTTCCAAGGGGTTGTGGATATTAACGATGTATATATTTATTTATGTATGTATATATATATACACTACCAATCAAAAGTTTGGAAACAGTAAGATTTGTAATATTGTTTTCTTATAAGATGTTTCTTATGTTCATCAAGGAGAATACAGGGAAAAAAAATTAAATTGTGAAATATTTTTACCAATTAAAATAATGGGTTTCTATTTAAATATACTTTAAAATATAATTTATTTCTGTGATACAAAGCTGAATTATTTCAGTCTAAAGTGTCATATATATTATATAAAGTGTATATATATATTTAATATGTGTGTGTATGTATATATGTATAATAAATATACACAATACCCACAAATATATTATATAAATAAAAACTTGGTAACACTTTATTTTATGGTTACACCTGTTAGTTGCTTATTAGCATATTTTAAGCACATATTAAAGGTGCTCTATGCGATGTTGCAGGATTTTAGCGCGATTTCATTTTTACACATTAAACCCCGCCTCTTCTTGCTGATTGGCTGGCTGTAGTTTGTTATTGTTTTGGTGCATGTCCCTTGCCCCTATTCTTTATTTTGGTATTGCAGCCTTTTTTTCCCAATGTATTCAGAGGGCAGACCGTAAGACGATCAAGGGGTTATGCATACGGTTCGAGATCAAAATGAAATCGCGCTAAAATCCTGCAACATCGCATAGAGCACCTTTAATGCTTTGCTCTACATCCCTCATCCTACGCAATACCTAAACTTAACAACAACCGCACTAACTATTAATAATAAGCTGCAAATTAAGAATTTAATGAGGGAAGCGTCAAAGTTAATATTTAACAATTGTTACCTATAAGTGTTACCAAAAACCTTTATTTTTGATGTGATTGTTTGACAGCACTAATTCACATCCTGTGGTGCTTTAAAGCATAGGTTATTCAGCGGCGGCGTTTCTAAAGCAGAGTTGTTTTGCAGGCGGTCAGACGGTCAGCACCACAGACTCGTCCACCAGTAACCGTGAGAGTGTGAAATCAGAGGACGGTGATGAAGACGAGCTGCCCTACAGAGGACCGTTCTGCGGCCGAGCGCTGGTTCACACAGACTTCACCCCAAGCCCGTATGACACAGACTCCCTTAAGCTCAAGGTCAGACGCCTCTCTTACAAATGAACTGACCGTCAGCTTCCGTTGCTCTGCGTCTGTAGCGTGTGTTTGCTCTTCCAGAGAGGAGATCTGATCGACATCATCAGTAAGCCGCCCATGGGCACGTGGATGGGGCTCCTCAATAACAAGGTGGGAACGTTTAAGTTCATCTACGTAGAAGTGCTGAACGAGGAAGAGGAGAAACCCAAACGCAGCGTGAAGAAGAGGAGGAAAAGTCGCCCTCCTAAACCCACGTCTGTAGAGGAGCTTCTGGAGCGCATCAATCTCAAAGTAACACTCCGTTCAGTCATTAAATACATAATTATCTGACTATTTTTTAATGCAATATTTTAGTGGTATAGTATTGCTATGTCTTATTTCAATATTAGAAATATACTTTTATATATTATACTATCTTTATTAATTGTTTGAATTAGTTTTGTATGGAGGGCTAAATTACTCAAAATTAAATAATTAAATAAATGTTGAAATATATCAATAAATCGTTAAAAACATAATTAAATCATTAAATGCAGTAATAAATGCATACATATTTATTTAAATATTTATTTATTCATTCATTTGGAGAGTAGGGAAGTAAATGTTTCTAGTGTTTATAATATTAGACCTATAGGTTTTATTTATTATATTGTTTTATTTATCTTTATTTCTGCTAAATAAATAAAAAAAAAGAATGAATGAATGAATAAATAAATGAATTATGCAATAAATAAATTATAAAATAAATGAATAAATAAATATATATAATAATTTATTTATGCATTTCTGCATTTATTTATACATTTATATATATATTTTGTTACGTATTTAATGATTTATTTAAATATTTAAACATTTATTTAATTATTCCATTTGAAGTAATTTGGCCCTCCATAGTTTTCATATTCATTTTAGTAAATTGTTTGTAATTTTGTAACTTCTATTGTACCATTAGTTTTTATTCATCATTTTTCTGTATTTCTCATTTTAAAATTATAATGAAATGTTGCAATACTTATAAAAATAAAATGTTGAAGTACTGAAATTACTACAACTAGAGATGAAATATATTATTAATATAATATTAAAAATAAAGCAAAAAATAATAATAACAGATACAGATTTTTAAAAATGTGAACATAATTTTTTTATTATATATATATATATATATATATATAATGTTGTATTTCAGCAACAAAAAAAAGAGTTTTAGTTTGAGTTAATGATCATAACCCTGGTTTACTGTCCCGCAGGAGCACATGCCTACGTTCCTGTTCAATGGTTATGAGGATCTGGACACGTTTAAACTGTTGGAGGAGGAAGATCTGGACGAACTGAACATCAGAGATCCTCAACACAGAGCCGTTCTGCTCACCGCCGTCGAGCTGCTGCAGGAGTGTGACAGTGAGCCACACACACACACACTGTTCTCATTGTTTTAACTGTTTTAATAATGGGTCACTAAGAGATGTAGGTATTGATTATAAAAACGTATATTAAAAAATGATCCTGTGATGCTGAAGACTGGAGTAATGATGCTGCAGATTCAGCTTTGAATTTTAAATCATATTTCACAGTATTACTGTTTTTACTGTATCTTCACATCATGCAAAATTCTTACAGACACATACAATTACTATTTTTCTGTAATGGTAAACACTTTTTTAAAAGTATAAATATTTATACCAGATTCCTGACATGTATAAATTTGTCAATTTCCCCAAATGAGAATTAAATTCATTTAAATACTTCTAAACATTATAAAAAATAATAACGTTATATGCTTGCTAAACATATGTTTATTAACTAAAGCTGCAGTAAAAATCCATGACATCAAATAAATAAATAAATAAGCATGTGCTTTGGTACATCATCAATAATGATTATTTTAATAGCTTGAAAGCATCATACATCTGTAAATGAATTCATATGATCTATATGCATTGCAAATACTCGTTATGATTTATCATGCATCTAAAATAAAGGTTTTTGTTAACGTGATATACATGTATGTGTGTGCACTGTGTATCACATCGTGTGTTGTTGTGCAGGTAACAGTGACCCGGAGCGTGAAGGATCGTCCGGAGACTCTCAGGAGAAGAGCAGCGTGCCTCCAGCGGACTCTCCTCGGGACTCGGGCTGCTACGAGAGCAGCGAGAACCTGGAGAACGGTAATGACAGCCTTCCTCGTCTGTGACTCTTCCAGCCCTCCTCTTCCTCCTGTCTGTGATCTCTGCATGAATCCAGTCAGATCTGCTTTCATTCCTCTCTCTGTGCCGTGAGGAGCACGCGTGCCTCCGCTGGGACGTTCACAGCATCTCATCCATGTTTCCGACAGCACGGCATCGGTTGCTCGTCATGTGACTTGAATGTCGAGATTTCACTTCAGTCCATTTCCATTCGAGAGCCGCCGGTTTTTTGTGTGTTTTTTTTTTTTGCGCTTGCTGAATTTGTGCTGAACCAAAAGAGTGAGGACGTTCGGTCCTGAATCAATATTATTCACTGTTACAGCTTGAAATCGGATCACGTAAATGTTCATTTGCTTCGGTTTAGACGAGTCCTAACATGCTCATGTGAATGTGAAGAGTTCGTTCATGTCGTTATTTTTCTTTGCTTCTGCTTTCGAGACGTTGCTGTTTGTGTGTGTATATTTTTCTAGTAAAAACCATATAATGTTGCACAATATCTTTAGATGTGCCTAAAAATCATATGAGACTAAAGTAGATATGTTTACAGTACAAAACAAAATGATCATTTTGCTCCACAGGTAACTGCGATGACATCACAATGTCTTTAGAATCTGAATTAAAAGACTGAATCTCATGAAAACATGTCCAGGACGCATTTCACCCCAAAACATCTCTTTTCAAGAACTGCAAAATTAAAGTTCATTCGTTTTTTCTACCTATTAAACACATTTTCCCCTCAAATTTAACTGTAAATATACATGAATGCATGTAAATGAAACTCTAATTACAGTAATGCATCCAGATGTTTTAGTTTTTACTAGTGCTGTCAAAATAAAAGTTTTCTTTACATAATATATTTGTATGTACTGTGTATATTATTATTAAGTATATATAAATACAAACACATGCATGTATATATTTAATGAAAATATGTTATGTTTATATATTAAATATATTTAGATATCATATCAAATATAAGAAAATAAATATATTAATGCATTTACATGTCTTTCAAAATATATACTGTACGTGTGTGTTTTAATATAAACATAATAAATAATCACAGCATAAACACTTTTATTTCGGATGCGATTAATTGTTCGACAGCACTAGTTTTTAGTTTTTGTGTAATTCCTGTTATTTTAAATGGTGCTTATCATTATTATAATACCAAAAGCAGCATTTGAGATACCATAATACTAATAAAAATAATTTTTTTATTATTATTTTACATTTAAAAAAATTAAATTAATATAAAATAAATGCAAAAAAACAGTGTTTTTTTTTAAGCAAAATGTAACTTCTGATTTTGGGATGATATATGACTCTAATACTGATTTGACTAATATTTATACATAAAAAATGTTACGAATTTAATTAAAATGCAAATATTTTTGTTCATATTATTTCCTCTGTAATGTAATTTATTTCTTGTATTAAAACGAATTGATTTTTTGCATTACAGTAATTTTGAGATTTTGTTTTTTGAAGGGGGACTGTGTTTAATTCCTGACGTCTCACAATGTAAGTTCATAACAGTCCTAAAAATGTTTCTTGACCTGGAAATGTTCTTTACAGGTTTTGTGAGATTCATCAAAAAAATGTCTTACGTGTTCTTTGCAACTGTGGCTAAAACACCCTACAGAGTTGGTGTACATGGACCCGAGCACAACTCTCAGACAGCGGTTGAGCTCTGTCTGTGTCACTGAGCAGTCATTTGTCATTACAGAAGATATGGAATAAAACGCTCTGTGATCTACTCATCTGAACCGCCTGCTTATTCCTGTCTTCTGCTGTCCATTTCCATCCAGAACCTTCTGCTCTCTCGTAAACTATATATTTCATCACTTTGCATAACATGCCAGTTTCTCTTTGCATGCAGAACTTTCTACAAATCTATGATCTGTGTCAAGTAAATACACTACAGTTCCAGTGTTTTGGGTCAGATAGAAAACATGTGACAGTGTAGACATTTATAATGTTACGAAATATTCTATTCTGTTTCAAATAAGTTCTTTTGAATGCTCTATTCATCATAGAATCCTAAAAAAAAGACAAATACTAAGCAGCACAGCTGTTTTCAGCTATCTGCATTCATTTAAGCCTGCATTTATTAGATAAAAAATACAGTAAAATGAGTAAAAAAACAGTGTTGTGAAATATTATTGTTTGAATGTACACTCACCGGCCACTTTATTAGGCACACCTGTCCAACTGCTCGTTGACGCAAATTACTGATCAGCCAATCACATCGTGGCAAATCAGTGCATTTAGACATGTTGACATGGTCCAGATGAACCGCTGCAGTTCAGAACGGGGGAGAAAGGTGGTTTAAGTGACTTTGAACGTGGCATGGTTGTTGGTGGCAGACGGGCCGTTCTGAGTATTTCAGAAACTGCTGATCTTCTGGGATTGTCACGCACCACCATCTCTAGGGTTTACAGAGAATGGTCCGA
>JAUCMS010000031.1:677261-688683 GCA_032357445.1 Enteromius radiatus | reverse complement strand
CGAAAATAACGAACCTGCAAATGTCTCAACTGACCAATCAGAATCAAGCATTCCAGAGAGCCGTATAATAAATATATTTAAACATGACACTATTTTGAAAGAATGCTAAAAATATGAAAAACATGTAACTTCTTTCCCTAAACGTTTTGAAGGCAAAATGTTACTGGATACCAGGAACGACCCAGGTGCTGCTTTTGGAGTGTTAAAAATAGCTGTTTCCATGGTAACGTTGCACAGAAAACAGCACTGTGCTCACAAACACTGCTTTAATCAAGTATTACAGCATCACGCAAAGGAGGGGTTTATAAAAATGAATTGTTGAGTAAATAAGGTAAAAAGAAATGCATATTATGAAGCAAAAAAGTGTTTTTTGACCTTGCGTGCTTGTCTGTTCCTGGGGACTCCCATAACCAAAATATGAACCTTTCATAACTCATAATAGGGGCACTTTAATTCAATTTCAGACAAAAGCTCTTCTTTGGAACTTTCTGATTGTCAAAGACTTCACGGTTTCCACAAAAATATTAAGCAGCACAACTTAGGTTATAATGCAAATCAGCATATTAGACTGATTTCTGAAGGATCATGTGACCGAAGACCGTGATCCATAATGACTGGAATAATAAAAAATGCATCACAGAAAAAATGACACTTTAAAATATATCAAATTTTTTTTTAATTAATTGTAAATTGTAATCATATATTTAAATTTTACAGTTATTACTCTATTTTTAATTAAAATAAATGCAGCCTTTGTGAGCAAAAGAGACACAAAACCGTGAATAGTGCAGACAAACCTGCTCTCTCTGGTAAAGAAGTTGTTCCTGCTGGTGAAGGATTTGCTCATAAAACTGGGAATATCGCTGGAAGACGCTCCGCTCGTGATTCATTACAACACAAGCCAGATCAGTCAAACACTCCTGCAGATGAGCGCTGGAGAACGCCACCTAGAAAACACTCAGTGTTTATATATCAGTCCATTATTAATTATGCCGCTGAGAAATGCTATCATAACCCTATACTCTTTAAAATAAAGGTTCTTTATTGGTGCTGAAAGTTTATTAAGAACCTTTAACATCCTTTTTTCTGTAATATTCAATTGTTCTGCACTATGGAAGGTTTTAAGAGCTGTTCACTGAAAGGTCTCTTTGGTTTTTAATAAAGTGTAGAAAAAAATATTTACCTGTCCATCAGTCTCATGCTCAACACCATTCATCAACCGCCGGATGAAATCCTCCACAATCTGCGGCCTCTCTAGAGAAACATTATGTTTCATCGAAGGCTGTTTCCACAGATCTTCATGACATGTGATGACAGAAGAAGATGCATTTCAGATTTCAGACATGTCATTAATAATGTTGTTGAGGAAATGAAAATGTTGTAATATCCTAAATATTTAGACTAGCTGTGGTGAAGTTTATTGGCTTTCTAATGACAGCCTGCAGAGAGAACCAGGACCAGCGCCATCCTCCCATCATGCTCTTTGATCTCCTCTGGGTACCTGCGGGGAGCCGTGGGTCATGCCGTGAGCGCTCCGACATCACTAGAGTCAATTCACTGCTAATCCTCTTCTGAAGCGCTCGGATCATGTCACACTCCGTGATCTCCAAGAGCCTCAGTAACTACAACAAATACGGCAAAATCATCCGTCTGAAATACACTGAGCCAAAGACATCAATTAAAGAATCACACTAACACATTGCCAAAAATGTCTGCATATAAATAAAATATAAAGTTCAATGCTTTTTAATCATCGTGGTGGCAGACTTGAACATTTACAATGAATATTCCTCAAAACGGGATTTAATGATCTTTCCGCTTTAGATCCCAGTGTTTGTAAATAAAAAGCAGGTAAACATCAGTTTATTTTAGTATACTATTATAGTTTTTATTTCTATTAATTTCATTTTATTTTGATATTTCAGTTTACACTTAATTTTTTCTTTACTTTTGTTAGTTTTTCTGTGCTTTTGTCATTTTTATTATGACAAACATTTTATTTGTAAATGTTTTTAAATCTACTAAAAATTGACAAAAGCACAAAAAACAAGAGTAAACTAAAAATTAAAACAAACTCATGTAAATTTTATATAAAAATATAATGTAATTTTGTGCTTTTGTCATTTTTTATCTATGTTTGTGTGGTTATTTGTGTTTATTTTTATTTCAGATTTGTAGTTTTTATTTTATTTTTATAGTTCTACAATTATTTTTTGTGCTTCAACTTAAACTTCATAACCTAACATAATTTAAAGATTTTTATAAAAATGTGAAATTATTTTATTATTATTAACATATATGATTTTCGTTTATCTTCATTTAGTTTTAAGTTTATTGTAAGTTTGTCATTGATATTCTATTGTAGTTTAGTTTAATTTTAATTAACAAAATGATTTACCATAACCACCCTGTTTTAGATGAACTACCTGGCTTGTTTTGATGTCAACTTCTGCTGCTCCTGGAGGTGGAAGGACAGACTGAGTCTGAGACAGCAAAATCTCATATTCCTTCTCCTTCTCCATCTGCTGGGCCAGAGCTTGCATGCTGGGAAAGTAAATCTCCGCCCTATAACACAAGATCATGGGTCAGGTAAACACATACTGTACATATTTGTTTCACCATAAACTTTTATGAAAGAGTGTGTGTTACAGAGTGATGAAATGTACATGACCTGTAAAGCTGAGATAAGTGTTTAAACAGCACAGGGGTGTTTATTTTCTCAACACCCATCTGTCGTTGAGTCCAGCTCTCTTTAAAAACCTCCATCTGCTTCCACAACAGTAAAAATCCCTGCTGCTTCATCAGGAACTGTATGGGGTCTGGAGTTTTAGATGCAACCTCTGTTTTTCTCTCCACATTTCCCATGTTATCATTAAGAACCTAAACAATTACAATGAGATAAATGTGAACATATTATCTATGCTCTCAAGTTACAGAAATACAGAAGAAGCACCCCACGATCAAAACTATTTTGTCGCAAAAATTTGCATTTCTTTTAATTGCAAGCCAATAAATGCATTTTCCTCTCATCCCAACTTTTTATTTCTTGTGGTGTTTGGGTTAAATGCATGTGGAAGTTCACACTTTTTTTAGCAGCTTTGGTTCAGGAAGTATTTTTTCCATTAATTTATCTCAAAGTCTTTTTCAATCAGTTAAATGCCATAAAACAAACCAAGCAGCAATGAGGTTAACTGATTATTTATTTTAATTATAAAGTAAAAATATTTGAGAATCTACAAAAAGAAAAAGATACAAGACTTACTAACTAACAGCTTTAATTTCAACTATAACTTCATGAAGCACTCTGAATGACATAATAAAATTGAAAATGATGGTGAAATATTAAACTATTTATGTAAATGATGTGTAAAAATAACAGATTTTTAGTTTGCTGCAAAAAAATAAAGGCTGGCCTTGATTGCTAAAATGTTTTGCACAGCATTATGGGAAAGCATTATTTTTTTCAAATTGCACTTTTAATTTTTTTTTTTTTTAATGTGACCCTGGAGCACAAAATCAGTCAAAAGTAGCACAAGTATATTTGTAGCAATAGCCAAAAATACACTGTATGGGTCAAAATGATCCATTTTTCTTTTATGCCAAAAATCATAAAATCACATTAAGCAAAGATCATGTTCCATAAAGATATTTTGTAAATTTCCTACTAAAAATATATCAAAACATCATTTTTGCTTAGTAATATGCATTGCTTAGCCAGATTTTCGAATAGTTGTATCTTGGCCATATTTATTTATTCAGCTTTCAGATGATTGTTGCACGTATGTTGACAGAGTCGCCTTCAACAAAAGCATTGATTAACAACCTCTCGACTGTTGTTTACACGGGTTCCTAACTTATGAACTGAATGGGAGACAATCTTTAACTGTATTACTTCTCTATCAGATGTTGTGGTGACGTCGGGGTCTCCTGTGGTCTGTAGCTGGAGCGGAGCTGCATCTCTTCTACTGCTCAGCACATCATCGATAATCAGAGATACACCCAGAATCGCCCCATTAGCCTCCATTCTACAGCGGTCGTTCAGATCACAGAGGCAGAGCTACAAGAATATGACATTACATGACCTTGATCCCTAATAAGGCGGAGCAAGACTTAAAAAATGTATTCATGAAGCAACACACCTGCATGTAATGCTCAATAGGTGAAACGTCCCATACAATCAAAGGATGGGATCCATGGATTGCAGTGAAGGATCTCCATGGATACCATTTTTTGGCCTGAAAGCACAAATTACGAAGATGCATCCTGTGATGCTTGTAAACACACGTATGCTGGATAGGTCTGGTGGTTCCTCACCTGAAAACCGGCGGGTTCTAGCGGCTCAGGAACAGGGAGGAAACTGGCTCTTCCCATCATGCTGTCACTCATGAGAGGGAGGGCGTGGCTCATGTTTTCACTCACGCTCTGATAGGCCGAGAGGTTTCGAGAGGAGAGGAATGCCTCCCTGGTGAAGAGACAGTAAACGGTTAAATAATTTAATGCTCATTTATTGACCTTTACTTAAAAACATCCAGGGTCATTGTAATTGTTTACTTTTTACATTTATTCTATATTTACTTATTTTACACAGGCAGACTTTACATATTAAAAACTATTAGAAATAGTCAAACTCAAACTTTAACTAAAATGAAAACAGAAAATGTCTAAATATTAATAAAAACTAATATAGTGTAGATTATTTCAGGTTGTTAAATGGTAACCGGACAAAACTGACAAACAAAATTAATGATATTTTTACTAGTGCTGTCAAACGATTAATTTTTTTTGTTTGTATAATATTTGTGTATATACTGTATATATTTATTATGTATAACATAAATACTCACAAATGCATGTATATGTTTAAGAAAAATATGTTTTGTTTATATATGAAATATAATCTAAATTATATTAATATAAATATATGGATGTAAATATTTTCAAAATATAGCTACACTGTATATGTCTGTAATTACATATACATAATCCTGTACATCTAGACAGTACACACACATATTTTAATGTAATCAAAAATGTTTATTTTGGATGCGATTAATCGTTTGACAGTGCTAATTTTTACAAATGTTGCTACTACTAATGTGTGCTTCAACATCTAATGGAAAATTAAGAAATGTTATTATATATCATTATGAAATTTAATATTTTTCCTAATGGTTTGACCACTGGGTTTTTCTTCATCTGTGAATGGAAATTAAAACAAAAATATAAATGTATCAATCTCTTAATTGAACAGGAATTTTAAACTAGATTTTTCAAAAACACTGTCCTCTGTAGCATCGCTGTCGTTGGCCTAAAGACTGTGAAATCTGTCATTCACCAGCACCTGATCATGTAGCGCACTGCGGTATCAAAGCGCAGGAAGAGCACGTCCCTGTGGAGCTGCAGGAGCCGAGCGACAGCCTCTGAACTTCTGGGCTCACCAAGAGAATCAATCTGTCGCTGGACGTCCCACAGTTCAGCCCCTTTGGACAAACATCAGAGCGTAAAGAAGCGCTGGGGCTGTACGTCACACAATATGGGCTAAAAACAACACAGGGTAGTGTGTGTTCATATACCGATGCTCTCTAAGCCGCCCCAGTCCGCTGTGAGCCTCTGAGCGCTGCTGGGACTGAAGGAGGTGTTCGGGTTCCCTAGCCGAGCAAAGCTCACCAGGTAACAGACCACGTCATGAAGAGCTGAAACTATCTGTAGCGTGTTCTGAAGGGCCTGGTGACATTCCTGCAACAAGAGCAAGCTATAAATCAGCTGATTCAAACACATCGCTATATATAACAATGATATAATATACCATAAGCTTCTGGTGTCTCCAGAATGCATCTGTGAAGTTTCAGCCCCATTTATTATATCATTTTGAAAATGTCTATTTTGAGTGGAAGCAGAAACAGGCTGATTTTCGTGGCTTTCTTTCTTTAAAAAATAAATGAGCTGCTACTCCCTGCTCATTATGTCTGTGAAGCTGGGAAATAAATCTCATGTTGATATTAGATCTGTGCAATATAAGTTACAGTAAATAAATCAATAAATTCACTGCTCTCTTGTGTCCTCTGATGCTCTGTTAGCATGTTTTGCTCAATCTTTCGTCATGGTACACTATTGTCGCTTGCAAAATCACGTAAAAAAAACGTACAGATTAAGGGGCGGTAATATTATAATGAGATCGCTTTTCAATGTCACTAGGGGAGCAAGATCAGTTTTTTTTAGATGCTTGCAAAAAAAAAAAAGTTACTTTGTTAATCTTAGCATTTCCTTGGTTGGTAGATAGACCAGGGATATGATTTAAGCGCTTAAAAACCTGGAAGATTTAGATTATAATGATATGTCACTTTGTGAGAACTGGGAGATATTGTAGTCACAGATATTTTACCTTCTCCTCCAGAGCTCTGAACATGAGCAGCACTTCTGTGTAATGAGGGATGAACCACAGGTTTACCACACGCTTCCCGTCAGCTGATAACAGACTTCTGGGACGGGGCTCAAATGTCCTGAACAGTTATGATTTAGAAAGACATTTACATTACAAAAACATATTGTGATTTTTATTAATACAAAAAATAAAATTAAAATGTATGCATTCATTTATTTTCCATCTTTTTAATGATACAAAATCTTTTTGAAATATAAAATAAAAGCCTAACAAGTACAATTTATTTTTCATGCTCTTGAAAGATGCTGCCCTTTGACATTTAGACATTCTTCAATTTATACTGATTACTTTTTTGTTTGTTTCATTAATTTTTTTATTTTTTTATATTAATTACTAAATAAAATGTTCAAACAGCCTTTTAAAATAGCAAATAATTGTTTTAATAAATGAATAATGCCATTCAGGTTGTCAGATGGTAAAAGAGAATTGTTAGTTACAAATATTATTATTATTATTATTAATTATGCATTTAGTTTTGTTTGTTTATTATGTCTGTTTTCCAAAACTGAAGTATAAAATATTAACATTATTTAGAACTAACAAGAGACAACTATATTTTTATTCAAATATATATATATATATATATATATATATATATATTTGTAAAAAATTATAGTAATTATTTATTTTTTATGTACTGGATGTATGTATAATGGGGACTATTGTACATTTCTAGTAATACCAAAATTATTTATTAGTTATTTTTATTATTAGATGTATTTATCTACAAAAATTGTGTCCACACATTTGGCCAAGAAGCCACAAAATAATCTATTCCACTAAATCGCAATATTCTGTATGTATTTTCTCCTACATGCGTCACCTTGGATCAGGACACAGTCTATCGTCTGACTGCAGGTCTGATCTGGTTTCACTGGGTGTTCCCATCACAAAGTGATTGTCACGGATGTGTGGCACCTCATCCAGGAGTGAAGAGAGACTGTGGCAAAGAGCAACGACCTGCCCTCGAACACAGCACTGGGACATACGCTTGTCAAATCTGAAAGAGGCACATAATCACTGCTGCTGCGGAGAACACTACAATATAAAGCTCGAGGGTCATTCCTCATTGCATAGAAAATAAAGAGAGGGAAACACTGTTCATTGACTAAGCATACTTCTGACAGAACTCTAAAATCAGTTTCCTCTTGATCTTGCCCACTTCTTCCTAGTGAGAGAAGAACAGATGAATGAAAACTGAGGTCTCTCCATTTATTCAGTAAGTAAAATCATGCTTACATACAGAGTTTAGCTTCAGCGCACTCGTCTGTTCTTTCTTCTTTATAAACGTGTTCAGCATTTCATCTCGAGGACCCACTTTCTCCAGCTGAATGGACACAAAAGCACCTGCGAGCCTGAATTACAACAAACATTTCACACGGTCCTTCTATGCTCAGATAAAACATGTCTCAATGTCTATATCCAGACTAGTTCACATATAGAACTGCATTGTATTTTGCACAAGAATAAGATACAAACTATAAGAACAGTCCTAAAATACAATTTCCTGCTGTAAAAATATAAAAAATTAACACCGTTTTTTTGCACCCTCAGATTCCATTTTTTTTAAATCGTTGTATTTTGGCCAAACATTGCCCTTTCCAAACAAACTATTATTATTATTATTATTATTAGCTTATGCACAAGTCTTCGACCATTGAGTGGTTTTGTGGTCAAGGGTCACATACTAGCACGATGTAAAGTGTTTAAAATCAAAATATCAGTTTTTCTGCCTTTTAAAATTAATCATTTCTCATTACAAATATTTAAAAATGTATAAATCAAGATTAATTTATTTCAACTGTAAAATAACTTTAAAATTATTTTAATATTTATACTTTAAATTAAATCTTAAAACAAGAAATAATTTTAAGTTAATAAATCTTTAAATCGATTTAAGTTTATTATTCTCACACCACTGACAGACTTTTTTCCTTGCTTTTAGCAAAAAGTAAACATTTTTGTTTTAGAAAATATGTTTACAATGCAAACAAATATATATTTATATAATATATAACACCATATTTCTGCTAAAAAAGCTCTGGATTTGTTTTATGCAGACCTCTTTCTAGTGTCTAAATCGCGTTTCCTGTTTTCAGAGGAAGCAGATCCTTCGTGCTGCAGCAGCAGGTCTGTATCTGAGGACTGAACCAGCTTCTCTGACCTATAGCATAGGGAGGCTTGTTTAAGTGCACCAATCAGAGCGTTCTTCTGCACCACCTGACACACCAGAACCACTTGCAGGTTCTCCAGACTGGACGGATTCATGAGCTGAAGCACACATACACAAGCTCAATTAAATAGTGAACAAAAAATAACATGCCAAAATACCAGTTATAATCATCATGAGATTACCTGCAAAACAGCTTTATTAGATAGAAAGCTAAATTTGCCAATATGACTCTCATCGAGCTCCTGGACAGCCAGAGGCAGGTTGTTTGGGACAAACCTATCAAACACAAATATATAAACTAAATCACAAAAAAATTACTAAGTATTTTTGATACCTGGTCTCGTGGCATAAATGTACCTGGGTGAACTTTTTAGCAAGACATGAAACACATACCAACAAGTACATATCACTGCAGGGACACTAGAGGCAGTAAAACTCAGACGCCTTTAATTCCTTTTCACACAAATTTACAGAGTTTTGATTGATAAAGCATAATTTTCACACAATTACTTGAAGAATATCATGTTATGACTTCAAAACAATATTTATATGCTGGAAGATTTGAAAACTGATGTGTTTTAATGTTAGCATCACACATGTCCAGCATCATATCTATGTGTTTTCATAGTTGGTAGGTTTTTTTTGGTTGGATTTGGTGTAGGGCATGTTTCCAACATGATAGAGAATTAACTTTTAGTGACAGTCCCCGGATATTTCAATTGTGAACCGCTGCAATATATACTGTATCTATATCGACGTAATGAAATGTGCCAGGGTTCACATATTGGACCTGTGTTTTAGCGCCACTCGGTGGACATTTCTCTTAAAAACTGAGGAGAAACATGCTCCAAAAAATTATGTTGCACAAACAGTGCACAGAAGTACATATTTTTATGAGACAAGGTTGTATTTTTGTCTTGTTTTACATAACTTAAACATACTTTAAGACGCAATCAAGACGCAAAACAGCAAGAAATTAAGTCTTTTTAAAGGTAAATAATTATAATAACATGAAACACACTTACATAGGATGCTGATAGTGTCTAAAATCCTGAGCATGACATGGGTGTCTATCAGACGTTTACCTGTCAGCATTGTGTTTGTCGTTCTGGAGGGCCGTGATGAACACAGGAAGTTGTTTTGGTATCTCTTTCAGCACAGCGAACTCAAACTGCACCGGCCGCAGGAACAAATGAACTTCATCAAAACCCATCACTCTGGCCACTGATTTATATAATCTAGAGCGAGATGACAGACAACACATTCAGTCAAGAGTTTTATCAATTCACTTGTTTTTGTATCCTTTTCTCCCCCCCCCCAATGAGATCCATTAACATTTTTTACATTTTACATTTACTTAAATTAACAAACTAAAGGCAGTAAAACTAATTTTGTCATGAGGTTACTTATAAATATAAATTACTTAAAATATTTAAAATTTAAACACTATATATAAAGAAAGAAAGAGAGAGAGAGAGATAGGTACAGATATATATATATATACATATATAAAATTGTAATTTTTTGAAAATATTGCTTAGAAAAATATGCTGTTATTTTTTACACATTTCAAAACAACAATAACTGACATATACAATAGTATTTACTTTTTTTGTATATTTAAATTAATAAATTAAAAACATATTATACTATCTTTGGTCATTTTACCCCACAGAGGTCCTATATGTTTTGTTTTGATTTGCTCCAAAAAAGTCATCACTTAATTTTTCATACTAATTTTCCCCCAGTTCTAACTTCATCTTTTGCATCTTAGCTTCAATTACTGGAGTTTGAAGTTTTGTATTCTGCATTGATAGTTTGATGAATTCTGTTCTTTTTCTTTTTTTATATATAAATCAAGGAAAATTGAATCTGCTCAGCAGTTGTAAACTCAACTGGGACAGATGCTGGGTCTCAGACGCTGATTCAATGATGCGGTGACGGAGTGTGATGAGCTCTAGCAATGTGCAGAACGTCTTCAGCATGAACAACTGTCTGTCTTTGCCTTGTTTCCTGTCCTGTTCCTCTGCAGACCTCACAACAGACAGTCCCAGCTCTCTGACCAGCGCAGGGTCCTCGATGAACCCATCTGAGAACAACTAAAACAATGCAGAACACTGACTGTATCAGGCATCTAATAAAGAATATTTGCATCTCTGCTTTATCTTTCTGTGAAGTGACAACGCATTTAACCCAAAACTGATTAAACACACTGTTGCAAACACTTGATTTCTATAAGAAGTAGGAAACGATGGTGTTTGAGACTCACAGTATGTTATGTCCATGTGCTGAACTGTTATTATTCAACCACGCCAAGGTACATTCAGTTTTACATTTTATGGTACCTTTAAAACAAGTCCCAAGTCGTGTCATGGTGACATCAACATGAAACATTAGCATATTGCCCGCCCATTTGTTGCGGAAAAACCATGGGGAAAATTAGATTTTCAAATTAGTCTGAATTAAAATGCAAATTAATATTTTTGGAGCATTAAAAGCTCACAAACACTGCTTTAAACGAAATCGACCAATCACTGCAGATTAGCATCACGTAAAGGAGGGGTTTGGAAAAATTAATCATTGAACGAATCGTCTTTGAACAGATAAGGTAAAAATAAATGCATATTTTAAGAAATGTAAAGTGTTTTTTGAACTTGCATGCATGTCAACCTGTTGTTGGAGACTCCCTTAACCAAAATATAAACCTTTCATAACCCATAATAGGGGCACTTTAAAGGTGCCATAGAATGTAAAACTGAATTGAGCTTGGCATGGTTGAATAATAAGAGTTCAGTACATGGACATAA
>JAUCMS010000031.1:653960-671476 GCA_032357445.1 Enteromius radiatus | reverse complement strand
GCATTGCATATCTGATCCTCATTCCACTCCGTCAAAGGGAAATAATGAAGAACCTACAACCAACATATAATACAAATCAAATCCACACTGTGTTTTATAACCATTATTAGCTGACAAATGTCCTCCTTAGTATAAAAGAATTCAGAAATCTTTATATTTGTTCTCCTCCCGTCTTGAATATTTGTTTAGAAACTTAGGTATTCTCACATGCAGAAAGTTGTGGATGCTTTTGACAGAGTGCAGATAGCAAATAAGCCACTGCAGGTAAATGCTGACGTCTTCCAGCGTGACCGAACCGACAGGGCTCTCCACACCCGCCAGGAACTTCTCTCTGGACACGGCAAGACGACGTGCCCGATGCACACAATCCTCAAATTCACTGGTTAAATGTGTGATCTGTTTCTACACAAACCAATAGGAACATGATAAACAGATTCAATACGCCACTGAATGCATACAAATATTCCCAATTTAGATACTTTATACTGAGGATATAGTTTCTCCAAGACAGCAGAATGACGTGCGAATCTCCTCCATCTTAGCATCAGCTGGTATTTACACCGTGCCAGATTATACGCTTGATCTGTGTAAAACTGTGGTGAATGGAGTCAAAATGATCAGGAATGTTTTCCCACAAGATTGGTGTGAACACAATAAAACAGCTCATAACTGACCTGATGCAGAAGTAAAGGCAGACTGTCAGGTGTGTACTCTTGAGTCAGACAGCTCTCCATCTCTCTCTGAGCGACTTCTGCTTGAGACACAACAGGCTTTGTGGACGAAACCTAAAGTCAGAGGTTATTTACAATCAAGAAATGTCAAAGAAACAACTGCAGGCAATGCAGGACCTTAAAAACATACTTGCAGTGCTTTAAGGAGTACTTGCTGCCTCTCCATACGGAAGTAAGACACATCTTTTGGAATATGGACAGAGCTGAAAAGGTTGGCAAGATTAGGTTATTTAAAAAAAAAAAATAGTGTTTTCCTACAAATTTGCAGAAAATGTACTCATACTCAAGATGTAGATGAGTTTATTTCTTCATCGGAACAGATTTGTAAATATTTAGCATTTCATCTCTTGACCAGCGGATAATTTTGCAGTGAATGGGTGCCGATAAAAACACCACAATAATCCACAAGTCACATCATTCACACCACTACAGTCCATCAATTACTGTCTTGTGAAGTACAAGATTGTGTGTTAGTAAGAAACAAATCCATCGCTAAGACTTTGTCATTTTAAACCATGACCTCAGGCCAAAATACAAGCCAAACGACTAATAATGTGTCGTTCTCCAGGGGTCCAGTTTTAAAGTTAAAACGCAACTATATACAATTAAATTATATTGTATTATGTGTGGATTATTGTGATACTTTTATCAACTGTTTAGACTTTCATTCTGACGGCACCCATTCACTGCAGAGCATTCATTGGTGAGCAAGTGATGAAATGCTACACTTCTCCAAATAAAAAAAAAAATCTTGTGATTTTTTTAGCAAATGTAATTTTTTCCTTATATAATATTGGATACATCAGAAAGGAAAACATTTTTAAATATGCAAATGTACATTAACTAATGTTAAGCATGATACAATGGAGTTAATAATGCTGATTAATGACCTTAATTAAAGTTTTAAAAGCTAGAGCACTAACCGTCTCACCTATATGGTTTTGAGGACATTTGGTGTAAAATCGCATTGTCCTCAATCTCAGTCTTCAGAGTCTGAATCTGAGCAGACAGTTCTTCTTCCAGCTGCTCCACTTTCACTGACGAGCCGAATCTGTACGTCTGTGACATCTTCCATTCACAATCCTAGCTCCAGCTCAGAAACTCCGTCCTCGCAGATGTGAGGCTGTATCAATTTTGTTTAGAGCGGTCCACATACAGCGCGTTCAAAAGATATATACGGGAATACAAAATAACTTTTAAGGCGTCTATACTGTCTGAACGTTCGCAACAATGTATCAGTGTTTGCGCAGTTGCTATAGTGACGCAAGACGCGCGCAGACGCGCTTTAAATAAATGGCGGTAAATCACAGCTTCAGATCCAAACACAAGCGAGTTCACTTTATTTTAATCATAAATATAATGTTATATAATGGTTTGATTTTTATTGTTTGTATTTGTTCAATTAAAACACGGAAATTCCAATGGTAGTTCTATAGACACTTCTATTATTTTTAGTACAAAAATACATTATAGTAATATCTAGCAGTGTCAATGTCGCACTGTTACATTTACACAGCAAACACAATTGAAGGCAAAGGTATTTGAACCTGAATATATTCGGATTTAACCTGCAGAGGGCGATGAAAACTCAGTTTTATTGTGCTGACACAAGCAAAGAGGACAGACCTGTCTCAAAGGTACACCATAAGTCATCAGCAGTATCTTTTTCTTTTTTTAATTCGTTATGTTTCAGATGAAAGAGTTCTTATACTGATACACACACACACACACACACACACATACATATATATGTGTGTGTGTGTGTGTGTGTATATAATTTTAAAAAAGTGCAAGACTTCAAACTGATTATTTTAACCTTTGTGTGAGATGGAAATGTGCCGTAAATCAAATATGTTTTTGTAAAGAATACTTAGCTGGTAACTGGTAACTTTAAACATAAACACGAGGAAGTTTTTTAGTGTAAGAGTCAATAAATCAGATCCATCTTCTCTGGATTTAAATAGCTCAACATTCCAAGTTGACTTGGATACAGAAGCACCGATTGGTTCCTGGCAAAAGCAGCCGATAGCCAATCAGAGATCTTCACCAAGGTGCTGTCCCACCAATGAATGCACAAGGACACGGGGCACATTTTACAGCTATTGTCACTAGGGGGTTGTTTTCCTCCCTGCAGAGAGCAGTAAAACATTATGAATGATTTTCTTAACACAATCAATCCCACTGATTGTACAGCGCGTATGAATGAGCGCGTGATTGCTACGTGTGCATGAATACACACTAATTTCGGAAAAATATCAGCAATCAAACACAACAACAGGGGCTCCGTTTGAGTGAACATTTCATACATTTTCATAAGACACGTCTCCTTGGTAACCATAGACAATCTGGATGCCCTTCACTGAGGAGAGAGCTAGAAAAAGGAAAAGGTCTGGCAAAGGTTTGAACCTTCTTGGAAGCGCTAGGAGGAATAAAACGGTCCAGACACTGACTATTTCTTTGGGCCACCATCGCAGACCTGGTCAGTTTGGGAAAGTGGTTAGAAGCCACATGACAAAACCTAAAACTTTTGGAGAAAATTATGGTCTGATGACACTGAAGTCATTTGGTGTAACCCAAACAAACCTCAGATGCATCACTGTCAAGAACAGGAATGGCAACATCACACTCTAAGTGTCAAAACTGAAGCATAACAGGAAGAAAACGAGGTGAGAAATTTGAATGTACATAATTGAGCAAATACTAGCTTCAAAAATAACTTTATGGCCTGTTTTAAACTCATTTAAAAAGGTACTCTTAAGCCACATAACCTGGAGTATATTTTGAACCCTGTTCTATTTTTATGTGCATTTTAGATGAAAGCTGTATGGCCTAGAGAGTAAACGGTTTTTATTAAATTAAGTCTATGTGCATTCATGAACCACATAAAACTGTGCCACTAAAATCAAATAAATCAGGATGTTTGCCAACTGACTCTTAGACCTCATTGCATATTGTTTGCAATTATGCTTTTAAACCATTATTTGCATAACATTTTCATCAGGTAAACAGTTTGAATGGTTCACTAAAATAAGAAATAAAATAAAATTTGCTCAGTGTACTGATGTCGATGAGTTTGTTTATTCATCAGAACAGATTTGTAGTAATTTAGCAGTGCATCATTTGCTCACCAAATTACCTTCAGCAGTGAATGGGTGCCGTCAGAATGCTGATAAAAACATCACAATAATCCAGACGACTCCAGTCCATCAGTTAAGCTCTTATAAAGCAAAACTAAAAACCCATTATTCAGCCATTTTTAACGTCAACTCTTTGCTTCCAGCTGAAATGAGTCCATAATCCATAGCGTTGCTCTCTCTGATGCAGAAGTTGTCTCATATGAATCATGTGAGAAACATGCACAAATCCAGCAACAGTTACAAAAAGAAACCAATACAGTTGTAAACAATTACATGGTTAGATTCTTACATGCAACTTTGCTTCACAAGATGTTGGATGTTTTTAATCAGCCGTTTGAACTCTCATTTTGACGGCACCCATTCACTGCACTGGCGAGCAAGTAATGAATTGCTACTTTTCTCCAAACCTGTCAAAAAAGGAACAAGCTAGTAGTAGATTCCTTTAAATCGTTTGCTTATTTTACAACAAATTCAAATGAAGACCACAGAAACACTTTGTGTTGAACAAGCTTTATTTACGTGCACCTTGCCTTGCACTACCTTGTATACATTATTCAAAATTGAAATACACAGGTAAAGTCAAGCAAACATTGAGCGGATGCTAACTAACGGCCAGTTGTTGTGTAAGGTGGTACACACACAGATTAATTCATGTTAATTCCCTCTTTAAGATTAAACTTCGAAATGAATAAAGGTTGTAGCAGTTCTTTTGAGAAGAACGACGATCCTACCCAAACGAAATAAAAATAGCAAAATTATAAGCAATTAAAATGAAGCGTATCATGACGCTAAAAACGGATTACACAACATAAAACTAAATAAACAAAGGTAAACACACAACAATCAACTTTTTATAGTCATCTTAAATTCTGTGACTCCAGCTGATTATAAAAATCAGTGCTTGAGAAGCTTATGAAAATTCTGGGTGTGAAGCTGACCTTAACAAAAGGTACATTCGACTGTGAAGTTAAAACAACATTAGGTGTACTACTCAAATATCTGCAAGTTGTCCCTGAATGGCACGACTATATCATCAAACGGAATAGTTGCATTGTTTCTCATCAGCCTTGAATTTGGTTGTCTGGCATCCTCAAGATCAACAGCGAAATACAGTACAACATAGGTGATTTCTTACATAGCTTATCCGTACAGGCTGTAATACTACAATGTGGCTGCCTTTCATTTTTAAAACTATTAGAACACACTGCCATCACAACTGACACACGCTTTCTTCTAGCACCAGCCATCGTGTAGATATATACACATAAATGCTAAGAACGTGACACGCCAGCTGTATCAACTGACCCAACACAATTTCACTTAGCACCAAATGCTCTTAGCTTCATCTTTTCCTGCTACAAATACACAAACATCTAGTGGTCCTTAATCAGCGTTCCAAAATGTAGAACTGTTAATATACCTTATCTCTAGAATGAATCCAATATTTATGTGTATAGACACACACACATACCTATACATATAATATATATATATATATTTAGCGTACAGCACATATACACATAAGCACTGTGGGCCTCATTCATGAAATACAAGCACAACAGAAATATGAGAATTTTGTAAACCCATTCGTGGGTAAATTGTTGCATGCATGTCAATGTACAGCAAATGCACATAAACACTAAATGGCATTGAACTGTTTACAGATGTGTAAATTGTTCATAAAACCGTTGATTTTACAAACATTTTATACAGCATTGATTCCATGAATGAGGCCCTATGTGTGTGTGCGCGCGCGTGTGTGTGTGTGTACACATGCAGAAATACAAATATATAGATCAATCTATTCTAAAATGGTTGACCTCGGAAGTGAACGGAGATGCTCGCGTTCAAGAAGTCCGAGCAAGATAAATGCACAGGTTGTGTAAGGAAATCAATGGGAAACACTGACAAACTAGATTCAGACAGCAGAACACTAAATATATAGCTTATCATATCATAATTCACTTTTCTGTAAAAGGAGTCAAGGATACATCATGTTCACTGGTTTCACAAAAACACAACCTCTTCCCTTTTTCAGTTTCACGAAAATAAAAATAGTTGGAGAAAGAGACAGATTTTCCATGGCCATTTTGTTTTTTTTCTTCAGACAACAGAAACGTTCTCGAGAGTTTGTGTTGTAAACAGGCCATTTCTGCAGTTGTCCTGAGGACTCGTTTGGCAAAAGGCAAGTGTTTGTTTCGAGGACTAGAAATCTATTCATCACAGCTACAAGAAACTACAACAACCTAAGGGCACCTACAGGCTAGAGTTGATTCAATTCCAGTGGGGATAAAGTATCACAACGACGTAGAAGAAAACACAAAGGGTTTGCCAAGGTGACACAAGCATGAATTCACAATATTTTAACTGTCTCTGCAGTGCAATCTGTTGGAAGTACCAGCTGACTAATAGAAATTCTAATTCTTGCTTGGTTTTCCACCCTCCCAAATTATGAGCAAAGGATGTTCCCTTCTCGCTATGATCCTCCATATAGGTACCAGCTGACTGAGCAACTCGTTTCACTTTCCCGAAAGCTTTCTCTAGTGTGTAGGCACCCTTGTACGCAGTGGTGGGTTTTTGAGAAACATTTCTACTCTAGACGAACCAAGCAAAGTTCTGTTGTCCATGCTTTCATATTTAGACAACCTTCCACATGTCGTAGGTACCAACTGACCTACGAAGGAGAAGAAAGAAGACTCTTACTTGGTTTTTAAACTGACTTCCACACTCCCAGGTGATTAAAAAAAAAAAAAAAAAAAAAAAAAAGATTTCTCTAGTGGGTTATGGAGATTTTATATTTTAAGTAGACTAAAGGAATAAAACAGCTGCCCAAATCTTTTTTATATAGACAACCTTCTCTTCGAGTTTTCAAGATTTCTACTTCGCTTTCAAACAGACTTGACTCTTTCCACACTCCCAAATGCTTTCGGTTTTTGTTTTCTAGGTGGACTAAGGGAAGTACGGTTGGCCAAGCCTTCATACATGTATCAAAAACCTACTCTCTACGGTACTCCACTTACCGTATTCCAGCAGCTGAGTCACTGGTGTTTAGATTAACCTACAACATCCTTCAAACCAGCCTCAATCATGATGATACAAAACATACAGCCACAAAACTACAACATCGACTGGGTAAATCATTGACGTTGACTCAAACTCATTCCAATAGATGTCAAATAGCTTTTCTACAGCATAATGTACAGTTGCTTTACGGTGGACAGTTGGCTCAAATGCTGTGTTCTGCCCCTTCCCTACATTCCTGGGCCTGACTGGATCAACCTGGCACCCAGCTTTGGGAGGAGGTTCGTTTGGTACTGGAGAAGCTCCCTGAAGTCAGGTTAGCATTCTGAGAGGAGATGAGATGCGAATCGAAGCTAAACTCCAGGCCCTCTGCATCCATCAGATCGTTGCGGGTGATGGCGTCCATGTCGCAGTCGAAACTGCCACTTAACGCCTCGAGATCCAAGTCAGATGGGAATTGGTCCTGAGACACCGACTGAACAGAGGTCACGCTGCCGTTGAGACCCGACAGCAACGAATCAGAGGAGTTGAGCTGCATAGATGTGCTTCTGAAGGGAGACTGTTGGAGATGTTGCTTCATCAAGCTTTGGTAGTCTGATTCGCTGCTCGAGACACAGTTCATCCGCCATCCAGATGGCGACACCTTCTTGAGCCCCACTTGTCCTACAGGCCCAGCCTGGTTGGACATCATAGGGTCATTACGCAGCAATAGGGCACTGCGACGGGCATTTTGGGAGGAAAGGTAGGCACTGGCTTGTGACATAAGCGGATCAGATTGGGTAAGAAGGACATCGCTGCGACTGTTGGACTCGGAGCTGAGCAGGTCCTGCAGACTCTGATCGCTAAACAGGGAACCGCAGGAGAACGTGGCCTGCTTGTTTTCCTGGATCGTTTGCATTGGAGATTGCCTCAGGCCAGTGACGGATGGAGGGCTAAACATGGAGTTGGTGCCATAGCTGCCAGAGGGAATTGCCAGACTGCTCCCAGAGCAGCTGAAGGTAAACACAGGGCTACCCTGTAGATTAGCCCCACTCTCGTCTTGGCCTGGAGACTGGGAAGCCGTCAGACTGATGTTATCTAGAAGGTCGTCCATTAGGTTGTCGGAGAGGCCGTCGTTGAGGTTCATGGTTCCTGCGAGATCGGCTAGACGGGGTAGTTCAGTCAGTCCGGTGGACGGAGACATACTACTAGGGCTAGAGTACAGCATGGGCGACAAGGGGGAGTCGTCATCGGGAACTTCGTCGACCTCGAGGTTGGCCAGAATTGGGGAAAGGCGTCCGCTTAGGGTGCTGGCATTAGAATTAGTGCGGGAACGGAAATCCGTCCAAGCATCGAGCTCGTCGCTACTGCGGGAGGTCGGGCTGCCGGTCCATTTGGACAGGCTGGAGGAACTCTCGGAGCTTCCATCCTGAGTGGCCTGAAGAGCGGCTTTCTTCTTTGCAGCACGGCCACGAGCGCTCTTAATGAGCTTATTACTGTTGTCCATTGAAACAGCACGTCTCCGTGGAGCTTTACCCCCTTTCCCGCCATCAGGGTTGACCATCCACCATGAACTCTTTCCCGTTCCTTCATTCTGGACCCGGACAAAGCGACTGTGGAGTGACAGGTTATGTCGTATGGAGTTCTGCAAAAAGAGAAGAGCAGATAATAAACTGTGCATCATAAGACATGCTTGAAAAAGTCATGTTTTATATTCTACAGCTCCATATATCAATAACCTGTCTGTTAAGAAGAAGAATAATGGCCTCATATTCAAGCATTGAATCATCTCCACAGAGCACAATGTCGAGTGACGAACAATGCCAGAGATTGAAGGGTCATGTGACCCCTCCATTTGTGAAGGTCAAGAATGCAAAGCCTAGATCTTCAACCCCTGTAGCTGTCCTGTGAAAATTTTATTTCCAACCTGCTTCAGCACACCTGATTGTGTTTCTTCATGTGATCCTTAAGAAGACCTCGATTAGCGGATTAATAAATAAGGATATAAACAATTAAATAAATACTAATATTTAACAACTATTTGCGGTTCCCACTGAGGTTTGCAATCAAACAGTCTGTGCTGAAATTCAACTTTTAAAATAGACATTATTCTAAAACAGCTTTATTAAAATAAATGACTGTTCTCATTTGAATTTCAGACTTTTTTCCAAATTGGTCTGGGCTCTGTGGTCAAGACCAATCTACAAAAGTAAATCAACCCACTTACTCAAAAGTAAATCATTACACTCTATTGAAGTAATTCAACTGGGTAACTGAGTTTTTGGCATTTCACATATGCAACAGAAAACAGGCAAACTAGTGTAATAATCACTAATGCAACAATCACATTTTGTACTAAAGGTACCATATGCACCATAATACTATCTACATTTTTCCTACTGCAGAGAAAGCTGAAAGATTTATGGAGACTTCCTCATTCGAGTACAAAGTTTAAGAGTGCAGTGCAGTGAAGCTGCATTAATGTGGACTGCAGCACAGAAGGTTCAGCAATCCATAATGCAGCATAAGGGGATGTGATAAAATTCACAAGCGAGACATGATTTTCCTCTTTGATGAATAGTCAAGATGCTGTGAATTTATCAAATGCGGTTCCTGCTACATCTAGTAGAAAGCTGGATTCTGTTCAACACTGTCCATGAACATCACCTTACCGACCTTTGAACCTCTCAAAGAGTGAATGGGCTGACCTCATAACACTTCACTTCCATTAATGCCTTTGCTTCAAGCCTATTACCGGATTTAATCGAAGACAGAACTTTCTCCACTCTAAGAAGAACATGTTTCCCAACTCATTCTTTAAGTGCGTAAGCAGTTTTCCTTTTTTCGCTTTGTTAAGCTGGCTAACTGAATTGATTGGATTGAGAATCTAATCTAAGACACAGCCATCAGATTGTTTGTTGACATTCATAGCTACACTGATTACAAAACAGATCATTAACAACTAGACCTGGAATAAGAGCAGTATCTTCAATGCCAAATTCAAACCAGTTTGATTATTTCATTTATCCATGTCTGCCCTTCCTGCAAATACAATAACAATAGCAACTGAAGAGCATATCCGACATACATTCTGTGCGTTTATTATATCATAATGCTTTGGAGTTTGTTCTCGACGGTTTTCATGAGATTTATCCGTTCATAAAATTTGCATTAGCAAACAGAGTGTCAGATTATGTGAATGTAGCACTGCAAATCATTTTAAAGATTGTGTGGTGCTGCTTTCAATTGAATTAAATCTACACAGGACCATGAAAAATAAGTATAATAGATGAAGAGAGGGGCTGAAAGCCATGATGCAGTCCCTTTTGAGCAAAGCACCACTCAGAACAGCACTGGAGCGCCGCCAGTTTACACACAATGCTGTCTCTCAGAGTCAAACACCAAAGCTCTTCACACGTTGCTACACACTGACCTACATAGTTTCCAGTCAGCTGATTGCTTCTTATGCTATAGCCAAGAGCCAATCAGAAGTGGAGGTGGGGACGAAACAGCCAATAGCAACCCTGACACTGAAGATATGCCCATGGTTTCTCTTTTTTGCCTCCTTCAGTGGCAGGCAGATGCAAACACTCTGCAGGATGGCTTTATCTGCACTGAGTATGGCTGACTGTACCTACAGTATGCTTTTTTTTTTTTTAATAGAATAACCAAAATGTCAGTTTTAGTAAATAGACAGGATTTAACATTCAATCTGGCAACTAACCTACATGTTATTGTGGACTGCTATCATTATGATTATGCATATGCATAGTGCTATATTAAATAGCGGTGCCTTGACTAGAATTTAAAATTAATTAGATATTTGGAAAGAAATGCATTTAAAAAATATTTTTTGTAAAAAATGCCTTGTTTGGTAAGGTGCCAAATCATCTTTTTAAATGCAGTATCTGCAAAAAAAAAGCCTTGCATCTGCAGGATTGCACAGGGATTTCCCGAGGTTATTCAAATCCAGCCATACCAAGAGCATTCATTAGACTTGATTCCATGTTGGATAAATTGCTTTTCCAGGCCAAGCTAATCCCTCAAATCAAACAGGGATGAGAGGAGCGAGCACAGTAAAAGCCCTATATTGTTGGGCTTATTTTCAAGAAAAAAGGTGCAATCATATTGATCATACAAACAATGACTAGTGAAAAATTAATTTTAGAGATATTGCTACATCTTGTTCTTTTGATTATGCTTTAGTACATTTGTGTGCATTTAAAAGCTTTTTATCAGGGCCCCTTTCCATAACGCCCTTTGGCATGACCACAACAGCATGCACTTTATCAGCAAACCACACATGACTACTTGTCCACATTTCCAGCCTGCGTGTTACACCCTGTCAGAATACATGAATTTTAGTAAATTGGGACACTTGAGCTGTCCCAATGAACTTGCATTCACCCTATTAGTTGCAAAAAAAAGAGAGCACAAACAGTCCAGATATGCACGTACACCAAGACAATGTTACAAACCAGCCTGCCTCTTGGACCTGACATACCTTCCATCCTGCAGAACTGTTGCTGTCACCTTTGTCCTTGAAGTATGGCACATTCCGGACCATCCAATCATAAATCTGGGCCAATGTCAGTCGTTTCTCGGGCGAGCTCTCAATGGCTTGAGTGATGAGGTCCGCGTAGGAATAGTTTCCCCAGGCGTTCCTGCGGGCAGAGGATTTTCTGGGCTGCTGAGGAATCAGACCGTTGATGCTGGAGTCGTTGCATGCGGACAGAGCATGTTGGGAAGATAGAGGAGAGCCATAGGTGTCTTTATCACCGACAGCAGCACTGGTTTCTATGGCAGGAGCAGCAGCAACAGTCTGGTTTCCTTCAGTGACACTCACAGGCTTCGATGCGCCTGTGATGCCACTAGATGCACAAGCATCATCAGTGCCATTTTCATCCACCTCTTCCTCGGGAATGATTCCCACCTCTCCTGGTTCTGCTTTCCCAGCATTGGACTCAGGTCTGGGCAGAGGCCAGGTGCAGGACCTGGGCCTTTTTTGGGGCTCGAAATCAGGGTCTATGTCGACGTCCACAGCCAAGGGCTTATCTATCTCCTCTGCCATATTTCCTGGACTCCTTCAAATGAATGATGTACGGAAGGCTTTTCTGAACACAACAGCAGCAGTGCCCTCGTGCATGCCATTAATGGGTCACTTCTAGAGTCCACATTTCAATGCGGGACACTTAGGGAATCGAATGGATGTCGTGAGATGTTTAGGAATATTTACAAATGCGCTCATGGCCACTTCCAGCACACAGAACGATTCGTTTATGAACCTCGCTCGTTTTCGGTTAGTTGTAAGCGTTAAATAAACGACAAAACGAGCGAAAATGCCTCCATTCGACTCGTTTAATGAAGCTTCCGTGGTTCAAAAGCATAAAGAACGGAACGGAGCAGACGGTCGAATTTGTTACATTGTTGCATGACGTCGCGGTGCGAATGTGTTACATTGTAACATTACATCATAATGCGAATGTTACATTGTTTCAGAACGCAGCTGCCGCCTTTTAAAATAGCTGATTGAAAGCGATCAGAAGGGCTGTACGTGCGCGAAAGTGTCCTCAAACGATCAAGCCATACCTCCACAGCCGTCCCGCTGCAAATCAGCACGAATGAGTCCTAACACACACACGATTTTCCCCAATATACCTCCATGATCCCTCTTCCATGTCGGAGCAGGACGTTGCGTCCCGCAACCCGGGCGATCCAGCACTGCCAAAGCCCCTAATGCGCTGCTCCGCTGCAAACTACAGAGAAGAACAGCAACACAAAGATCATCCGCCCCCTGGAACCAGTCGGAGGAACTGCTTCTTAAAGGGCCGAAGAGCAGCACTGACTGGAGCTCACCATCCACTGCCACGCCACACGTCATCTGCACATTACACAGATATGCCATCGCAAAAGCTCTTATTTAATACACTTTCTCGAAAAATGGCCTCTAGACAGACTAAAAGCTTTGCGGCAGAATGTCACTACATTTTTTATATTCTTTGAAGAAAACATGACTAAGTGAATCTCACAAAACCTACCATGAAAATGCATTGTGCTTTAATAACATTCATAACAATCAAGCTGCGCGCACTCCAAAAAAAAGTAAAAATACATAAGTTGCATACACACACACACTTAATTATATTTAATTTATTTTAATGTGACCCATTTCATGTAAAATACAATGGCTTTTATCCAGCTATGACTGGAGTCTTTTGATCATAGAATTGAATCTAACATTTTTTACATATTATTAAAGTCTTGCTTATTTCCTTATTTGTAGTAGAGGGGTTATGGTTAAATATTTAAAAAATATTAATAGGAATCTTAAATAAAAATTATAAAATAAATAACCAATAAATTGGTGATCTGGTCCGAATCAAAAGCACACTTTTCTTTGACAAATCTGAGGCATCACTTACGCACAATATGTGCTACAGACAAGATATACATCAAAACATAACACTTAAAATGTGGAATTTGGGGTTTGTTCAGATCCTTAATCTTAAGTATGAGCTTTATATAGCAAGTATCTCCAATAAAACAAAACAAAGCAACCATCCCACCACGTATCCTTCATTAGATCGAAATACACATGACTGATATTCTCCTATTATATTACGGACACAAATAATGATGAATAAACCACAAAAACCTACCTGCAAACAGAAGCACCAGAAAAAAAATTCAGAACAAATCAGGCATCAATAAAAGTTAAAATATTTTTAATGCAAACAATCTTAAATAGGTTGACAACTACAGGTTGTCAATAAAATATTCCACAAACAATTTATATAACCATAAAGGCAGCCTGATTTCAACTCTTTTCTACATCTTTGGCAGATCCACATCCACATTCTTCAAACAAACCTGCCCATCAGTCAAGACCAAACCTCAAAGAGAGGCTGGTCTCTTATTCATGTTTGCATGTGCGTTTATAAAGTGCAGCATAATTTCATACAGTTCTGATTAAAATACAGTCCTCACCAAATCAAAATGGAGTTGATCCCAGGACCTCATGAGAGGCTGAGTCTTAAGATAATTGAGATGGCCGCTGTGAATATGGAGTTAGAAATGATAAAAGCTACTTTGAGCTCCGATCTCCTGCAACCCAGTACTCCTCTGTTTGCATCTCAGTAAGGCGAGAGACTGTCCTCTGGAAGGCGAACACCTCCTCTTCTCCTGTAAAGATCGCTAGCGAGCTACCTGCATCCTGATGCATTAAAAGAGAAAATCAAATCAGTGCTCCCTGTCAATGTGAAGAGATCATCAACATTTCAAGGTAAAAAAAAAAGGAATAGTTCACCTAAAAACTGAATCAACCTCAGGCCATCCAAGATGCAGAGGAGTTTGTTTTTTAACAGAGAAAGAATTGTATTTGAGCCAGAGGGAATGGACTGATTTGTCTTGATTCATTTTTTCCCTTATAAAGGCAGTTTTTGCCTTAAGATGCTGACGGCACCCATTCACTGTTATGTAATGCTAATTTCTCATCTTGCACGGCCTTTAGTTTATGTAAAATTTCAACAAATTTTCATTTTTGGGTGAACTAGTTTATTTATAATTTATTTGTTTAAGACCAATACGTTTTTTTTAGCAGTATTAATGGATCATTTTACAACACATATACCCTACTACATATATCAACATTGGGTCAGTAAGACTTTTTAAATCAAAGAAATAAATACTTTTATTCAACAAGAATACAATAAATCAATCAAAATTGGCAGTGACAACATTTATGTTCCAAAAGATTTCTAACAAATGCTATTCTTTTGAACTTCCATAAAAATGTTCGGCAACAAAACGGTTTTCAACACTGAAAATAAGAATTTTTTGAAGCAAACATGTATATTAGAATTATTTCTAAAGGACCATGTGACACTGGAGTCTAAAGTAATGATGCTGAAACTAGCTTTACCATTACTAAAATAGTATGCATTTAAAATATATATTCAAATAGAAAAGAGCTATTTTTAAATTGTAACAATATTGCACTATATATATATATATATATATATTTGGTTAAGTAGGTACACACATACACACATTTTATTTATTTTATATATATATATATAAATAAATAAAATATGAGTGCATGTACCTACTTATGTTGGGGGCAAATTTGTACCTAAAAATGAGGTAAACCTGACAAAAATCTCCAAAAAACCTCCCTTTGGAGACGTCCCCATTTGTAAAACGGTTTTAAAAATAAACTCAAAAGTTTTTTTGAAAATCTAAAAATGCACAAAATTAAAAAAATAAATGAATAAATAAATAAAAAATAAAAACCCATTACGCCTATGGAATGTCCCCATATATATATATATATATATATATGCACATTATTAAATCATATATATTATTTAAACCCCAAACTTTCAGCTTGCAACAAAAAAAGTTTCCTTATTGGATTCTTAAATAGGAAATAGTTTGTTACCCTTGAAATGCCCAGATCATCCAATAAAACATGAGTGTCATGATGGTCGTGATCGTCGTGATGTTCCTGAACAAACAGATCATCTAATGGAGCTTCGGCCTGCAGCACGACTCGAACCTGTGGAGATATTCCACTGAACTATGATAGGTGCCTTTAACAGAAATCACAAGAATTTCATCAGAACTTACCTTGTGCTCATATAGTGCATCAATGAGTGTTATGAAGCGTCTGGCTTGCGTCTTCTTGTTCAAAGTGAGCAAAGGAATGTTTCGAATGAAAACGGTGTCAAACACAGCAGAGATCTCCAGGTAGTCGCTGGCTCCTATCGGCTAAACAACACATGACTGATACATTTCATTTCAGTGGAGGATGTTGAAATGACATGGGATAGGAAACAGACTTACTCGATCACAAAGCTCTTCAAAAGTGCAGTCTGCTATGGTCCCACATGCTTTAGCAAGTGTCAGTATCCTGCCATGTACCTTTAGAGATCTGGGCCGAGTAACTGTGATAAATAAAATGAACGAATCAAATTTGCATGAAATATAAAACAACTCAATTCTCAACTTGCAACATTTTGCATGCATAACACACATAATGGTAGCCTACATTCACATCTATAGCAGTATGTCATCTAACAACTTCTACTGATAAACCATCAGCTAATGAAATGAGGGTTAACACATTAGCAGCCAGCTTACTGTCATTCTGTTTGAAGGCCATCTCATCGAACAGCTTATCAAGTGTTGCATCAACATCAGGTTCACTGGAACTAGTGAAATATTGAATAATTCATTACTTCATAATACAATGTTTTCATTTACTCACACTTAGTCAAAGCACTCACATTCACTGTTCAAGCAAAGCATGTTTTGGATGTTAAATCATTTTTAATGCCCCATCTTTCCGTATTTTTAACACAATTTAACATCCAAAACATGACATGCTTTGCTTGAGCAGTAACAGTAACACTTCAAGAATACTTTTTAAGATGCAGGTCCTGATTAAAGAAAGTAGTCAGCTTCCATAAATGATTAAAAGTGCATCACTAAACTAATGCAGTGACATCTCATTTTGTACAACATCATGAATTTTCTCACAGGTAGAAGAGTTTCCCAGCTGCAGGGCGATTCCTTCTGCGATAATCTATTCCCGAATCCAGACGCAGGGTTTGGCAATACTCCTGTTTACAAGACATTTCACCTCTGCGTTATTTGAAGCTCTTCTAACAAAAAGTAAATTAACATGCATCATAAATATACTGACCTTATACACAAAAGTGCAACAAGAGCATTAAAGAAACAGTACCCAAAAATTAAACCCTCAGGCCATTCAAAGATGTAGATGAGACAGATTTAGAGAAATTTAGCATTGCATCACTTGCTCACCGATGGATCCTCTGCAGTCGTTAAAATGAGCAATAAAAATACAATAAAAAGAAATACATTTTGGCTTCACAGAATGATGAACTGGAGTGGTGTGGATTATTGTGATGTTTTTATCAACTGTTTTGACGGCACCCATTCACTGCAGAGCAAATGATTTAATGCTACATTTCTCCAAATGTTCTGTTGAAGAACGAAATTCATGCATATGGCTCGGCCTGGGGGTAAATTGTCATTTTTGGGTGAACTATTCCTTTAAGCACTCTACATGACACCAATAAAAAGTGTATTAGATAATACTCCTGTTGCTGAAGTGCCTACCTTTAGCACGGCGATGAAGGGCACAAAGTTCACCCTCTGTAATCCATTTTTGTACAGATCTGTAAAACAAGATATTGTGCTCAAAATCGAATCGGAATTTTGAATCATGCAAATAGTCTGATTATGATGTTTGAGGGCGGGGCAAAATAAGAGTCATGTCAGTCATGCAACACACTCACTCTCAGGCCGTTTTAATCTGAATGAGTTTCTTTTTTCTGTTGAACATTGTATTAAATTCAATGAGGTTTAGCACAAGAAAGAAATGAATACAGGTTCGGGACAACATGTAATTGAGTAAATGACGACACAATTATAATTTTTGAGTGAAATATCCCTTTAATGACAAGCGACGGCATGTTTAGTTCTGTCCCTTTAAGAGCTGCACGCATCTAATATACTGGCATGTTTTTCTCTTGATTGTTTGCTTCACTTTAGACACAAGCAACTGTGTTTAACGCTGTGTGTTTTTGACAGTATTACCACAATCACATGTGATAAATAT
>JAUCMS010000031.1:643216-653860 GCA_032357445.1 Enteromius radiatus | reverse complement strand
TGTACAGCATATTGAGACGGAGATGATAAAATAGCACGATACTACGATATTCCTTAAAAAGCAGATCGTGGAGAAATCGATCATCATAAAAAGGTTACAAAGTAAAGGCAAATAAACACTAAAATTAAACTGAAATAGTATTTTCTTTTAAAACATACACCAATAATTTAATTGCAACTATTATAAATATTTTTGTAGTGCTGCACAGTCACACTGAACAAACAAATGTACACATAACAGGCTTTTCAAAGAGTCAGTGGACCTCTTGATTAGTACAAGCAACTGATAAGTGTCACCCTCATCCTCAAAAGAACATGTACATTCACTACATTCTTTCAGTATTTTTCTGGATTCATTAGTTCTTACCATCTGGAGGCCGGTTGGATGTGGCAACAACTACAACCCCGTTCAGAAAGAGGTTCTCAAAGAGCTGCTTAAGAATCATGGCATCTGCGATATCAGTGACCTAATGAACGGAGACAGCAAAATAAACCTTAAAAATCAATACTCATTATTCTCAGTAGCGGTCTGACTGTCTTTGATTTAAAAGATAACTGAAACAGATCTCCGTAAGCTGAAGGGATCACAAAATGTGATCAGAACTAGAGAATCATTCACCTGGAACTCATCAAAACACAGAAGACAGGCCTCCTCACTGATTTCTTCAGCAACCGGTGCGATAGGATCGTATGCTTTCGCCATCTTACCCACTTTTCTCTTGGGCAAACTTTGCTTGAGCCGATGGATTCCTATATAAACATGAGTCTATCTGAGTAAGAGCAAATAATGGCAACTTTACTCATTTTGGTAGCCGTTTATAATTGATATATACAGCACTTAAATTCCTATATAGGTCATTTTTTTGGGTTCTGGGAATATTTCAGTCACCCAGTTGTTAAATAATGCACTTAGAGCTAATTTCATTCATTACTTAATAATATTTAGCATACAAAGCATTGAAGATAAACTGTGCCCATATTAGACAACATTAAAAAAATATATTTTCCATATGTTATGAGGTTGTCACAAAAATTTTGTTTCAATAAAAGACAAATAAATAAATAAAAATAAAAATCAGTCAATTAAACCTAAAAATTAGCAGTGTGCAAACACAAATAAAGTGTAATCTCAGCATCTTGTTCAAAAAATATATATAAAATCATAAACTTACGTTTATGTACATCTAACATGAATCCATGAAAATGGACCCTTTTTTTCTTCTCGGTCTCTACATGATCATAAAACATGTCCATAACCATAGTTTTTCCTGTGCCTGTGAGAATGAGAAAAATTAGAAAATAAGCATTGATTACAGAACTGAGCAGTTTATTTCAATATTACGTCTGACTGAGCCATAACATGATGCCAGAGAGCTTACCAACATCTCCATATATGTAATAACCTTTCGGTGGTTTTCTCTTGGAGAAGAACTGTTGCAGAGACAATAGAAGTCTAATTTATGTTAAAAGCACATTTCAACGTCTGCAGCATATTATGGCTGCTTTAGACCACGCAACTTCGTGTTGTTTACCTTTGAGAAAAGTGTTGAGCGTTCATTGCTATATCCTCGAAGATCCTTCTGCATCTGATCCAGTTTTTCTAAAGCAGCCTTCTGCTGCAGATCTTCTCGTAACTGTCCGTCTTGAATGAGACTGTTGTAATGCTCCAACGGCCCGGCAAAACCGCTGCTTGGAGAGGTCGTGGCGCTGGGCACTTCTACAGTCTGAGATAACACACTTGTAGAAAGACCTGAAAGAAATTATTTAAGAAGAACGGGGCTAGTTGTCACAATGGATACAGCTGACAAGTTTTTGAATCAAGAGTTTAGGCTTATTCTCTCTAATGGCGATTTGATATGTAGGTTTACTGTCTATATCGACATAAAATGAAGGTAAATACATATACATAATATATATATGTATACAATATTATAATAATTTCAGCTGTTAAACCACTGACATTAAAGAGTCAAGAGAAAAAGGAGATAAAATTATGTTTTAAGATACAAACATTTCGTGATATTTATTCAAAACATTTATAATATGTCTCTTATTTATCTAGAGCCGAACACACCGGGTGTTCTTGTCTTGACAGCATGAAGTGTCAAAGACGAACATAATGACATTATCACATAAACATTCCTGTCCTTCAAGTGTCATTGAAAGCCCTTACCTCTTTTAATACAGCTGACAATACCAGGCAAAGCTGACTTCGACAGAAGCTTATTTTTTACACAGAACTGAAGTCCTAGCGCCACCAAGGACGCTTTACCGGCTGCCATGATGATTCAAACTGCGGAAGCTTTATTGAAACTACGCCCTGAACAGTGGAGGTGGGCGTGGTCTGCGTACAAGAGAGGATGGCTTATGAATATTAATTATCTGACGTGTCTCGCTTAGCAAACAACTTACGAACGAGCTGCTTTATATTCATAAGGTTCGCCTTCTGAATAGCGAGAAGCTCTGCGTGGATGTGTTTACAAACGCCAAGGGTTCCATCGGTCATTTTCTATAGGTTTTTAAATGATAGTGTTGTGAAAGTTTTGTTATGCCAGTATACACTGAAAGAAAGAATACTCCCTGGAAAATCAGCACAATATCCAGCCCCCAATTCATATATATATATATACAGAATGTCCAAAATGTATTTGCTAAAATATATTTGAATATTTAAAAATTAAAATATATTTTGTCTTTTTATTTGAGTTTGAGAAATTATATATTTTTTCTTTATTATTTATTTCTCCCATTTGTATTCGTTTAAATTTGTAAACATTAGAGTTGTTACTTTTCATATAAAAATATGCTTAATTTTATATATATATATATATTTTTTTTTTTCTTTTCTGGCATTATCCATGCTGTTGAACAGTTCCTTATCTTTCTTATTCACAAGAACAAATGTCTTAACACTTTGCATTCAAATCTTTCTTGATTTCTAATACTGTACAAATTATTTTAAAAATCTAAATAATAATAACAAATATCTTAAAGACTATGAATCTTTTTTTTTTTTTTTGGTTTCTTTTTCATTTTAAATTATTTATGTTTCAATGCAGTGCAACTAATGTTAGTATAATGTGTGCATCTATGTCTTCCCCATGTGTAGAAGGATTTGATAATGAGTCAGCCAGATGTTCTTATTAAATAACAGAATTACTGTTGCTATATATAATGACAGCCAGCCGCCTAGCCATAATCCCATCTCCTCATCCTCCTATATTAGCTTTATAGAAGAATGTTTTATGAACATGTGATGGGAAGCAGCCCAGGATCTGGATGCCTGTTTCCATGACAACAAAGACTGGGCAGCATCATGAACACTGAAACATGACATGCTGTGGATACTGAGAGGAGCAACTCTCCTGAAGCTTTCCTGCATGCTTTCGACAATATTTTTTGCTTTGGCTTTGACTGGAAGGTAAGGTGAGAAGGTTAGCGTTCTTTTAGCCGTGCTCGTTGTATTTGATTATGTGTAGTGCTTTCATTCTCTGTCTATAATGGTGAGAGGGAGATGGATGTTTATGTGTGTGTATCCATGGCAAAAGCACTTGTCTTCTCCTGCACTCAATGCTTTAGTCTAATAAGAGGACTGAACCTGTGTGTGTCAAGTCTCAGCCTTTTATAGATCCTGACATGCATTTTGGGGGAAGGTGAAGAATAATACACACATCTAAAGAAACAGGTATAATTACCTGCCTTGATAATGAGGAAAAATGAGTCTAAACTATCTTCATAAAAACGATCACATTGCATACTGAGCATTCAGTTTTGCATTGCATTTCATTACCAAAACCTATTTTATTTTATTAATAATAATGAAAAGGCTGGCTTGAGGACCATGTAGAACATTTGCACTGTATAAAAAGTAGGTTTTAAAATTGTAAACACAATTTCAGTCTCTCTTCAGTAGCATTCTTTTATTGATATTTTAAAGGATTGACATTATTTTAAATATATAGATCTTTTGTAGCATATGAAACGTAGTTACTGTCACTTTTAATCAGTTTGCATCCTTGCTGATTAAAAGAATTGAAATATAAAAGCATATTTTATGACATACCTGATCAGGCATATTAATATAAAATAAAATGAATAATGTCAACCTAATTAACAGGTGGAGAAAACTTCAAAAACATGTTATTTAATTTAATGCGTTACATAACAGTTTCTGAATTAAAGTCTACAACCTCCCCCAAAACAAAATTACTGTCATGTGCTTTTCCCCAGAAATATTCAGTAACATTTTCATTAATAATTAATTAAAAAAAAAAAAAAAAGTATATATATATATATATATATATAAACTTTTATTTTATTATTTATAATTTATCAAATTCAACAAGCATGCTTCCAAATAAGTTGAATTACATGATTTATGATTCCCACACTCAATCATTTTGTTTAATATATATATATATATATATTTTTTTTTTTTTGTGATAACTTTAGATTGCACTCACAAAGAGCAGTTTCAGCAATCATGAAATATTTTACAATACACTCCCAGGAAAAAAAAGTTACAAAGCTGACACTGAGGTGATAAAAGCTATTTTAAAGGTTTATTATATCTTTTGAAAGGGTATCACCCCAGTGACAGTTTGTACCTTTTTCTTTCTTCTTATTCATATTCATTATAAGATTTCAATACATTCTCCAGTCCTGTTAATCATGTTAGAAATCACGAATGTTCCCCACTCTAAAACTGTAATGAGCCAGTAACCTGCCATGTCAATATACTCTGTTTGTTGTCTATAGATCTGATGCGTGCTCTTGTGGATTCAACACAAAGGCCAAAGAACAGGAGTGAAATGCAATCAGTTTCATTGAGCGTCTCATTCGGCCCTTCACGAGGAGACCGACACAGATCTTTTAAATCACTATCCTCAGTCTCTCCCTGTAACGATGAAAAGGCGAGAACAGGATTTAAGGTTAGCCCTTTTAAATCGCATGCATTTGCTCAAAATGGATTTTCACGAGGCTACAGTGAATTCTATTATCTATTTATCACCTTTCATCTTTCTGCTCTTTAAAGCAGCCGCTGCATTCATCCATCACGTCTGTTATTGATTAAATGTCAGAGTATCTTCTTTAGTTATAATTAGACATTATGGCTGTATACTGAAAGCTTATTCTCCCATTGGCAGCTGAAGCCAGGAATGGTGATGTCACCTCCAGATGCAGCATTCCTGTACCTGACTTCCGCTCAGCGCAGTCGATTTTAATACAATATTCTATTAAATGCTCTCAGAACATTCTATTTATTATCTGTTTTAATTTCTTCAAACTTGACACATTTTAAGTTAATTAATTGAAAGTACACACATTTCAAGAGCTGGAATTCTAAGAAATTCAACAGCCATGCAACAGCAGTGTCATTAGTCCAAAAAAGGGTTTACAACAATATCTAAAAATACTTATGCCTATTTATTTGCTGATATGTACACTATACCATACCATATTTGGGGTCTATAAAATGTCTCTGAAAGCTCGTCATCAGCAATATTGTGAAATATTTTACAGTTTAAAATAACAGCTTTCTACTTGAATATAGTTTAAAATGTCATTTATTCCTGTAATTTAAAGCTGAATTTTCAGCATCAGTCCTCATAGTCACACAATCCTTCAGAAATCAGCATTTATTTGATAAATAAAACATTTCGAACATTATAAATGTCTTTACTATCGCTTTTGATCATTTTAATGCATCTTTGCTAATTAAAAGTATTATTTGTTGCAGAAAACAGTAAGTTAGAGTACAATATCAAACCTGATTAGACATGTTTATCGAAAATAAGTTAAATACCATCAACACAATTGAGTAATTAAAAGAAAACATCTGGTAGAGCTGCTTTCTCTCAGGTGTTAACGAAGCATATGCTTTTCATTAAAATTATAAAAAGAGAATGTTTTAAACCTTTTCTGATGTTGCAAACCCTCTATTTCTTGAAAAGCAATGAAATCGAAACAATGCTTCAATCCACTGACAGAATATAGAGTTATGTGAATGAATTATGTGTTAATGTAACGCATGAGCGCTGGTGCTTGATCAGACACACATGATCTTCATGGTGTTTTCATCATTCAAGCACTGTACTCTTCACTAAACTTGATTCCTCTTGACTTCTCTAAACCCAGCTGAGTCACCGGATCCCGAGGATTATTCATGTTCAGTGAACCCCAGTGATTCACTCCAGCCCAAACCGTCCTGCGGCTTTCACCCATTCACTCCAATCCGCATCACTGCCCGCAAAACATCACAGCAGGTAAGAAGGAAACCCTGCTTCATCTACGCAGGAATAGAAGCATAAATAGACGGCCGTGTTACATCAGAGGGGGAAGTGATGTCATTCTTTCCTTTTTCCCCCTATACGTATTTAGACCTCCAGAGTCAACATAGATGAGGTTTGGTTCATCAAGGTTGCTCATATGTAAGTGAAGCATTAATAGCTTTTAATGCATATTTAACTTATTTGTTTATTCTGTTTTTCTCACAGCAGACTGACGGCAATGCCTTGCATTTGAGGACTGATATAAACACCAAATAAATGGCACTGACATGAGCATCTGAAGTTCAGATAAACATATTATGTGTCATATTTAACATATTTTTTGTTTCCGACTTAATTATTCATTAAAACAGTCTTTCAACTGTGAAATATTTTTGAGAAATCATTACGCTCTCCTCGGATATAAGCATTTATGAGCCAAGACGACTCATAGGTTATATAAAACTCTCTTAAAGCTCATTTACTACCTACAGCATAGTATGTAAACATGAATACATTTAGTCCATATATTATTATTACTTTAAATCAATTAGGCATATTTAATTAGGCTACTAATAATAACTAAACATGCTAAAATCATGTTAGTAACTTGCTAACATTGCTAGTACATGCTAATCATACTAGAAATATGCTAGTAAGCTAAAATCTCATGCTGGTAACACCCTAAAAACCACCCCGGGTAGCCTAGCAACCGCCCCAGGTACCTTAGCAACTGCATAGCTACACCTTAGCAACCAAGCCAGGTACTGTCTATCTGTCTGTCCGTCCGTCCAACCATCTATCTATCTATCTATCTGTCTGTATGTCTGTCTATCTATCTATCTATCTATCTATCTGTCTGTATGTCTGTCTATCTATCTATCTATCTATATCTACGCAATCCATCTATCAAATTTTTAAGCTGCAAGCTTTTACATCTGCTTTAAACTTTCAGGCTAGGCTTTCTAAAGCCAACCCTTTTTATAGTTAATTACTAATTCTAAGTTATTTATAATTAAAAATAAAAATATTACCGTAGCCTATCAGAGATTTCCTTAAAGGGACAGTTGTGGCCACCATTAACTTTAATGGAAATGAACAGTTTGGATATTTAGCTAGGGGGAAAAACAGCCATAATCAATATGAGAGTGAGTAAATAACTAACAAAACAGAGGTAGGCCTAGTGTTTCCAATAAAATGACTTGAAAGGCTGACGCCAATTACAATTAATGTGAGCATATACAACAGTTTTCTAACCGCCTAATTGGCTGGTACAGCTGTTGAGTTTAAGATTCAAAAAGGAAGCAGACCACATTTGCAAGTGATTAAAGTAATGCTTCTTCAAATTGATGCCATTTACAACCGCACATACAACATCTCTACTGCATTAGCCTACTAGAAATCACTAGAAAATCTTTTCATGAGCTCATTTAGGTTTTCAATAACCCTCATATTCATGTTGTTTCTTTTCATAATGTAAACAGTAAAAATATTTGCACTACAAACCAGTATGCTTATAATTAGGAGAATACATTAAAATGATACGATAATAAATACCAATTTGTTAAATCAAGCAGCATAACGACTTGTTTTGTGCTGCTAGAAATCCGCTCTTATACATTAAAAATAAGTTGATAAATTAAAGTTTCAAACACCCATTAAAACTACTGTCCATCCAGTGGATTTTAACTAGGTCAGATGAACATATTTACAGAACATGAAAGCAAATGAGGTTGATCTTTAAATACAAACTCCTGTTATTCCCTCACATATTGCACTGGAGTCTTTGGGAACCCCGACATACAGAAGAGAGAACATTTGCAATAAAGACCGTTGACCAACAGATTCACATGCACACTGTGGTTAATAGACTGTTTACTGACACGAGCTCCCTAAGAGCAGGGTTGCAAGCATCCAATTTGCGCAAACGCAGGCGAGGAGCAGCATAGCGTGGTGGTGATGCTCGCTGCATGCCGCATGTCTTGCGTCGCATAGCGCACACACACAGACGGAAGCGGGCTCGTGTCAGCTGGAATCACCTTTACACGTTATTTGGCGTTCACCAAACGCGACGAATCCGAGGAATTTGGGTTCGACACACGCCAAACACCAGCACATTTCCATCAGCCTCTAACGCGCAACTTGAAGGTAAGAGGCGATGCATGCGTGCATATGCAGCTGTGAGACATTTATGCGCGTCGCAGTCATGTGTGTTTCTTCTTCTTTTTGTATGCCTTTACCATTTAATGCAGCCAAACGATCTAACAGGCGTCAGCGGTGAATGGGTGAACGTGTGAATGAACGAGTGACTGAACGTTCTCTCGCATGCATTATTAGCAGCCTACGTGGCCCGATTTGAGCACTTTGCGCAGGTTAAGGGTGTATTGGGCTTTAATTAAAACTGAGTAGCCTGTACCTATGCGATGCATTTGACAGCAACCGATGCAATTGCAACAATAGCTCACTGGTTGCTTGTGACTGCCTATTTGCTCAGAGACGAACCTTTGGTATCGTGTAATGAATCTGAGAGATGCACTGATGCACCTCAGCCTCACTTGAGAGATTTTTGATGTGATCTATGCACAGGCAAAAGGGACTGCGTCTTTTCTCTGCGGGCTCTGGCGAAACGGTCACACTGGTGCATCAATACAGACACACGAAAAAGCCCGTTTGGGGTGTTAAATCTTTGCGGGCTCGGTTACACGTATATGCAAATGATGTTCTACCCATATTCTGTCACACCAAAAGGCTCGTGATGCATAAACGGCGTCTTAAGCAACCGCACAGACGGTGACACGATCGATGCTCTTCAACAGATCTTCGTCGTGAAGTCCGATAACTCCTCCGTTAGAGATCACGGATCGTTATTCTGCATCGCTTCCCAGCGGTTTCCCTTCTCAAGGTCATTCGTTCAGCCATTGGTGCTTGAAAAAGCCTCGGCACTATTACATAAGAGTGACGATTGGGTCGTGGGTATAATAATTCCTGACTGTCTTTAATTAAAGCCGCATTCTTATCAAACGAGCTGTTTTTCACGCTCACATTCGATGCAGGAGAGGCTGCAAACACAGACAGACGCTCCACATGGAAATAAAAAGCTCCTCTTCAACCCCTCCCCGTTTGTAGCCTATTTTACCTGATGCCCATTTACACATAAACTCTTGTGACTTTGATCTATTTCGAGAAGCACAACAGAGCCAGGCTGCTCGCGACGAGATGATCACACTTGACATCAATTGTGTTCGTCGTTTTATAACTAGTAGCCTACTCTGTGTGCACTATAGTTAACATTCTCATTCATATTTGAAATCATTCAATATGCTTGACATCAAATTGCTCATTCTTTTTATACATCTAAGCTGTTTTGCTATTTTCTGTGAATATGAGATTTCCATCTCGTTGGGTGCACATAATATTTTTGCAGCTGACAGAATGTGGATTCAACACTTCTGTTTACTGTCCATCGGCCTTGTTATAGGACTCATGCAATAACTTCAGTTATTTCAAACTAACCAAGGTCTGCAGTTGCATGCAAGCTCTCACACTGAGAAAACTTCAAATGACAATGCGCTTTTCATTAGATATTTTCACAGAGAAACTTTTATTTTGGATGCGATTAATCACGATTAATCACATCCAAAATAAAGTTTTTCTATAATATATTTGTATTTACTGTGTGTATTTATTTAAGTATATATAAATACAAGCACATGTATATATTTAATGAAAATATGTTATGTTTATGTATTAAATATATTTAGATGTAATATCAAATATAAGAAAATAAATATATAAATGCATTTACATATATTTTCTAAATATATACTGTACGTGTGTGTTTTAATATAAACATAATAAATAAACACAGCATAAACACATATTATGTAAAGAAAAACTTTTATTTTGAATGTAATTAATCGTTTGACAGCACTAATATATATATATATATATATATATAGGCTATATATATATATAACATTTGGTCCCAGCCACACTAGCTAATAAAGTATAATTAAAAAAAAAATCAACACTGTCAAGAGTATATAAAAAATTTATACAATTTTATAATAATTTGAATTATTATAATAATTTAAAAAAAAAAAATATATATATATATAGTATGGGCATGTAAAGAATTTAGACCCCCTTAAATTTTTCACTCTTTGTTATATTGCAGCCATTTGCTAAAATCATTTTTTTTCCCTCATTGATGTACACACAGCACCCCATATTGACAGAAAAATACAGAATTGTAGACATTTTTGCAGATTTATTAAAAAAGAAAAATTTAAATATCATATGGTCCTAAGTATTCAGACCCTTTGCTGTGACACTCATATATTTAACTCAGGTGCTGTCCATTTCTTCTGATCATC
>JAUCMS010000031.1:628790-640242 GCA_032357445.1 Enteromius radiatus | reverse complement strand
TAAGCTACATACCTTCTGTGTACATATCAGACAACTATTTCAAATATTCTCTCAATGCATTCTAGGGCACCTTTAAAGAAAAAAGTGATCATGTCAAAGTCCAAAAAGGACTGAACAGCATGTAGCTGAACAGCATGGGATATACATTATTTCAAGTCATCTGACTGATAATCTTGGAAGAAAACTAAATGTAAGACTGTTATGCACTTCAGAAGACAATTGACTTGACAGCCGAGGTCACTAAAATATTTAATGCAATATCTGCTTGAAGACGCTTCAGAATGGTATTTTTTCTTTGTGTTCCACAGAAAATAAAACACAGCAGCCGCTAACAGTTTGTCCATATTTTAAAATATCAGCAAATCTGATTTTTTTCTTGCAGTTCTTCCCTTACGGTGACGCGTCGAAGTTTGCGCAGCATGCATTCAGGACCTTTGATAAGAATAGTGATGGTACTATCGACTTCAGAGAGTTCATCTGTGCTCTGTCCATCACGTCACGGGGAAGCTTCGAGCAGAAGCTCAACTGGGCCTTTAACATGTACGACCTGGATGGAGACGGCAAGATCACTCGAGTGGAGATGCTGGAGATTATAGAGGTACAGAAAACCGCTTTATCTGCCAGGGGATAAATCTGTTTAAATAGGCACTTTTCACAAATAGGGTACAAAAGATTATATCCACCAGTTTATTTTGCAATTATTTTATCTGAGGTTTGTAATATCTGCATCCAAAATTTTGTCTATATGTTAAAACAGCTTGAGATTTTAATATGAGCAATAAATAATTAAATAAAATGAGGAAAATAAAATAAAACAAATCAATAAATAAATAATGATAAGTAAAAAGGTTGAAAAGTCATCTAAATTTGTGATTTGTGACAATATTGTAGAAAACTTAATATATAAATATAAATATTATACACATAAAAAACAATAAGTTAATGAAAACATTTCAGAATGAGTAACAAGGTTTTGGTTTATTCAAAAACGATTATGCCTTAATTACAATAACTTAATGTAAACAAATTGTATTAAAGATGAATCCAATGTATTTTCTAATAAGTTTAAGTTCTGCAATTTTTACAAGCAAAAGAACAAATACCATGCGATTTTGTAAATATATGAGGTAATAAATAAATACAATAAATGAAAATAAACATCATAATGAGCAACAAGATTAAAGATTTAAATCCTAAAATTAAATTCAATGCCTACCATGCATTTATTTTTCTTTTAATTTTTATATGAAGTTCGCAGTTTTGCAGCAAACAATTCAGAACAGAGACCCTGAGATTTTGATATTTGAGAAAAAAATATTAAATAACGAATGCAATTAATATAAACATATCAGAATTATTAACAAGGTTGGAGTTTCATCCTTAATTAGTATGAACAGGGACACTGTAATTTTGAGCAATAAATTGAGGATTATTTTATTTTCAATCAAGGAAAACTGATATATGATCATATCTAATAGTTTTGATGACAAAATAAAATGATTTTCTTTTAAATATAAAATGAAGTTTGCCATTTTCGGAGCAAACAAAAACCTGTTACTTTAATATTTTAGAACAAAATTGATTAATCCTTAATTATTGGAATAGAATCCTTACTTCCAATTAATCTAATAGTTCTCACAACAGAAAAGGTTACTAATGCTTTTTTTCCTGTTCATTTTATTTATTACTATTTTATTTTAGGACACTTCTGAACAGAGACCCTGAGATTTTGATATCGGAGCAATAAGTATGAAATAATATATACATGATAAATAAAATCTTGTCAGAAAGATTAGCAAGGCTGCAGACTGATTCATATTTAGTTTGGTATCTAATTGTTTAAAGCGGAGGTGTGTGACGTTAGCAGCGCAATTTTCTGGATGATGCTAGTGGCACAGAATTCACACACTTCAACTTCATTCAAAATTATCATGTGTCATATTTATAGAAAGTGCCAATGGCAAAAGTGAAAAAAGGACATTTGAGCCTGAATGCTAGCCATCTCAGCGCCTCCTGGTGTCATTAAAGCAGAGTCTTTTCTCCTCTTTGTGCGAAGGCTATTTATAAAATGGTGGGCACGGTGATAATGATGAAGATGAACGAGGACGGCCTGACACCAGAGCAGAGAGTGGATCGGATCTTCAGCAAGATGGATAAAAACAACGACGACCAGATCTCACTAGACGAGTTCAAAGAAGCGGCCAAGAGCGACCCGTCCATTGTCCTGCTCTTGCAGTGCGACATGCAGAAGTGAGGCTGCGCATGCTAGCATGCTCCGGACTGAACGAGTTATCCGTTTCCACACTCATTTCCACAAGAGTAACATGTTTGGACTACTACTTTTAAACAAACTTTCTTCTTGTGATCGAAACAACTAGTATGCATGAGAATGTTAACTGCTAAAGAGTTTAGAGTATATCCGTTTAATTTCCAACATGCAACAATGTGAGCCGTGTAAATTAAAAAAAAAAACGAGTCCGGTTGTTTTTCACGCATCCATCGTCAGTGAAGTGCTCCGCCGTATTTCATTTCTAGCCGCAATACTTCCGATCACACGCACCACGTCGACTGCAGTACGTACGTCACGCAGTAGTTTGGGAACCGAAAGCGCGTCACACTAAATGTTACGATGAACTCAGTCTGTCGAACTTCAATACTCGAAATTAAAAGGAGGGCGGAGAGGTTTGTGCCGGCCCTCCTTCCAAACGTGCTTGTACTTGAGAATATAAATGTAAGTTATTTGCATGCGTGTCCTAAGTGTAAAAACCTACTCTCTCTTCATTTCGGCAACCTTGACGAATAATACAAGGGAGGCCTTATATAAAGATAGTATCAATAACAATGCTAATGTGTGAGATTTACATTCGTTCCTCATCTATCCATTAGGTGTTCTCCCTTGGGTGCATGTTTCCTCTTAAAGACGTACCATGTGTGTGGTAAAAGCTTTTCTGTAAGGCCCCGCCTCTGTCATGATTTGCATCTGCCATTGGCTTCTGCTGGTCTCACCCTAATTTGCACTGACACGAGGACCTAATAACCAGTATAACCACTCTAAAACCCACGTTTCTTTGCCTTGAGGTTAAAAGAACACCGCTGCCATCGTTCTCATCGTTTTACTTTGCGCACATGCATGAATGGTTGCCTGTGAATTCGTTTTAGTAATAATAAAGAAAGGGCAATATAACATTTTAAGCCAGTAAAGTTTAGTAATGGATCCGCTTCCCCTGGTTTTACCACAAAACCTTATCCTTAAAAGGGTTTGGTACACGTTTACTCAAAGTGTGCTGCATTTTTATTCAACCGTTGTTTGTAAAACCGTATTTCTACTCCAGTACCCGTGGTTTTTAGCTGCACCCCTCAGAAGCGACTATTATGTTATCCCCCGCATTTTGTATCCTCCGTATGTTATGTTCTCCTGAGACTTTAAAAATAAGGCATTCCAGATCTCCTGCGCTCACATCTTGTGACATTCAGGATGCCGTCGGTCCCTTTGGCGGAGAACAAGGCACAACTTTGTAAAATGCAACTGCCCAATAAATAGTGTATATGTTTGCCCTGTAAATATTTGTACCTAATACGGTAAAGCCAAATTGAAGCAGTCATTTAATTGTGTAATATGAGGTTTGTGTTTTATTTGTGGCATGTCTTCAACTCGGTATGTAACAGTTGCACTGACGACATTGTGATTAAAATCAATAAACTATCTATGGGTTGTTTTCAGAACGCAGGTGCTTGGTCGTGTGTGAGCACAAATCAGATGGTTAAGGATATCTAGGAAGAGCAGTGTGGTTTATTGTGGTTTAAACCGACAAATACAAATTCGGAGCACTGTAACCGTCCTAAACAGGTGCTAACGGTTAGAAACCGAAATGAAAAGTTACTCACCCTCGGGCCATCCAAGGTTTTGATGAGTTTGTTTCTTCATCAGAACGGATTTGGAGAATGTAGCAGTAAATCACCTGCTCACCAATAGTGAATGGGTGCCGTCAGAATGAGTGTCCAAACAGCTGATTAAAAACATTAAATATCAATAATACACAAACGATTAAAGCAGCAGTTAATATCTCTAAGTAAAAAGCTGTGTTTGTAAAAAACAAACCCATCAAGGTGTTTTAAGCTCAAACTGTCACTAATACGAGTCCATAATAACTTCTTTCCGTGAGAAAGTCCATATCCCGTTGTCCTCTAATGTCAAAATCCACCAGCATATCTGTATATATCGGTGTATATTTCTCTCATAATTAAAAAAAAATCTCACACAAACACACAATTTCTCACTTTGCAATTGTTAGCTGGAGGTTTGTGGATTACTGATGGCACCCATTCACTGCAGCGGATCCATTGCTGAGCGAGTGATTTTCTCCAAATCTGTTCTGATGATGAAACAAACTCATCTACTTATTGGATGGCTTGAGACATTTTTTGCGTAACATATAGTCCTTGAGCCTTCTTTTTCTATTAAGAGACCAGATGAACTGGATGAAATGGTGTGGACTTCACAATAACACAAATTAAGCGCACACTTTGTGCTTCTAAAACATAATTTGCAGAGGAACTAGAACCATAAAACGTCTTTAAGAATAAATAAAAGCAAATAATAAACTGTACAGACATATAAACTTTACACAGGTTCAGTAAGTCTCTCCTGGCAATGTCTGTACCTAACACGCATCTCTCTCCTCCTCCGCTTCTCTCTCTGGATCCTGAAGCTGATGGATGGTAATATTGGAACTTTTAGGCAAATGGCTGAAAGATAATGCAAAGAAACACCCCACATTAACTTTATAATTTAGTGCTGTGTGAGGATATGGTATTTTGGATCTCTAATTGACTTAACACTTTAACAAACGAGACCCTGGGCAACATTTCAAAGAAAATGTTCTCATTACGGGACTAATAGGCTTTTACTTGGTTTACAATTACGCATTTGATTAACAAATGCCTGCAAAAAGCAGCAAATCATTAACAAACCTGTTTAAGGGTTTGTGGTCTACAAACCGTTTGCATTTCCTGCCTGAATAAAAGCGATTATAAAGCTGATCATGAATAAACGCTGTTACTCTCGCATCTCACAAATACTTTCAAAATTTGGTCATATTTCATATAAGAAATTATACGTATATGTAATGGTAACTTTTGCTTTTACTGAATTTATGCACATTTGCATTAAAAAAAGAAAGGAAATTTATAACATGTGTTCAGATTACAGGAATTACAATTTTAGGAAAAATGTCTTTATTACAATCCAAACACAGTAATGATCTTAAAACAGGCATCATGTCTTAAAGTCTTTTTGCATGATGATATTAATATTGAAGTTCTCATTTTTAAACACACATTAATTGTACTTTTTAATGCATTTTAATTCCATAAAAAAAACACTTTTTTTTTTATGTCAGAAAACAAATGTTATATTTAATTTTTTTTATTATTAGAATATAGATGGTGGAGATGACTTTCATTTACAAAAACTGTTAACTTTATCATTTTTGTTCTGCTTTTGGTGTGAAATATTTACTTATTAAAAAAAAGGCATAATTTAAAATACTTTTAATTTCATACAAAGTATACTTCAAATTTATTAACATTTATTGACATAAAATTATAATTACACTTTATCTGGAGTATTTCTTTAATATAACTTTGAATGATTTTATGATCTCTGTATAATCAATCAATATTTAAATGCAAGATATTTAAAGTGTACCTGAAGTATACTTGCAATAGTTCCACTTTAGCTCAATCAAATATACTTAAGCGTATCTTTAGTTGGACCTCAGCACTACTTCTGCACAATTAAAGTGAATTAAGTCCAAAATTAGCTGTTCAAATTTGGCATACTTTAAGTAGACCAGTTTAGTATGCCAAAAGTACATTTTAGGTTTTTATCACTAGGGTTTATACTTGTTTCCTTGAGTTTCACCATATAACATGTTACAATTATTTTTCTACCTGGTGGACTGAGGAGTGATGAAGATGAACTGTCGCAGATGCTGACGTTCTGAAAGGGCCACAAGCATGTTCATTGAAATGCTGCGATTATGCATGTCCTTAAAAAATACAAAAGAGCTTATTAAACACATGACATACTTTACATGTAAACTACTACAGTTTGACGTCACATGTCCTCAATAAAGTCATCACATAGCGTATGTACCATGTAGACATCAAACTCGTCCAGGCACCGGAAGGGCGACTCTGTAATCTCCCAGAGTGCCAGAATGAAACAGACCGTGGAGAAGGAGCGTTCGCCTCCCGACAGGGAACGCATGTCATTGATGTTGTTTTTTTCCTGACCAGGGGGTTTGACCTGAGCCGAAACAATACAGCACAAAAGAACCCAAGATGTTGTGTACTCACTTAAAACTATGTATACATCAGAATATCACAGTAAATATATATTTACAAAATCCAGAGCAATATTAAGCAGCAGTAAATCAGTATATCAGAATGATGATTAATTAGAGTGATGGTACTGAATCACAGAATTTTTTTTAAAATATATTCAACTAATAAAGCTATTTTAAATTGTAATAATATCTCACAACGTTACTAATTTAACTGTGTTCATGATCAAATAATTTCAGCCTTGATAGAAACTTTTTCAAAACCTTTGCAAGATATTACATGACCCAAAAGATATTTTCATTGGATTCATCCCATTGGATGATTCAGACATTTAAGCAAACTGAAGTCAAATTATAACTTGCTGCCAAACGTAACTTACAGAAATGGACAGAGATTCGTTGATGTGATCAAACATCATAGAGCCACAGCAGTTCAGCTGCATCATGAAGTTGTTGAAGTACAGCTTGCATCTCACTGAAAGCGACCTGAAAACAATTCAAAACACTGTTCAAATCAGCAAACGTAAAGAACAGGAATGACAATCTTTTCAATAGAAACATACAGTAGACTCCAACTATGACTTAAAGGTGTTATATTAAGTGAGTTACCGTCGCATTGATTTGTATCGGTCCTGACGGTCAATCATGATGAGGTCGAGGCGATCAATAAACTTCCTGAGATCCCTCAGCTGGCTGGATTTGCTTTTGTAATTACTGTGAGCCTCTGCATACTCTCTGTAAAAATACATTATTCAGTGGTTTATTTCAGTAAAAACAAAAATAATATATTTAAATATATATATATATATATATATATATTTGATACTGTTTGATATATATATTTGATACTGTGCAGTGCTCTGACAGGAAATTTATTGTTAAAAGCAGTATATAAATAAAGGTGACTGATTGAGATATACATACATACATATACACACACACACACACACACACATGTATATAAATACTTTTCCCTGAAAAGAAGTTAATACATTAATTAATAAAATAAAAAGAACAGATAAGAAAATATCAAGTGAAATGACAAAACTATCTCCTTAAAATTAAATAAAAAATAATATTAAATAAAATAACAACTGAGAGTAAAAATTTATTTATTTATTTTTAAATTTCTACAAAAAAAAGAAAAAAAGCAGCATACCGGATAACTTGTTCCTTGTCACCATGGCTCCTCTCTTCTGTACTGATTTTTTGTCGCAGGCGTGTGATTTCAGCATCAATACCTTTGGCACTCTGATCTACCTGCTGTCGCACAGGACAGATCACTTTGGCTTTGGCTTCACAATCCTACAAAGCAAACCATTTACAAACAATGAACAAGTCCAATATAAAAATAAAAACAATACTTTTTATGATAAGGAATTTGATATATGATATGATATGAAAAGGGTAAAGGAATGATCACCTGTGCTTCTTCCTCTCTGAGTAACAGATCATCTTTCATGGCCTGAACAGTACCCTGATGATCCTCCAGTTTCTTCTCCAAGATCTTCACGGTTTGATCAAGTTTACTGCACACAGCCTCTGCCTTAACTTGCTCCTCCTATTCAAGAAGACAAATCCATCCGACAATAAACACTATATATGTATGCATATACTTGTTTATGTATTTTTATTGTTTTTTACAAAAGTATTTTCTGCTCATCAAGTCTGCCTGTATTTATTTGATCCAAAATACAGCAACAGATTTTTAAATATTGATATTAATAATAAATATTTCTTGAACAGCAAATCAGCATATCAGAATGATTTCTGAAGGATCATGTGACACTGAAAACTGGAGTAATGATGCTGAAAATTGAGCAAACAATAAATTACATTTTAAAATATATTCAGATAGGATGCAGTTATTATAAATAGTAAATATATTTCACATTATTACTGCTTTTGTGGTATTTTGTATCAAATAAAAGCTTGGTGAACAAAAGATATTCTTGTAAAAAAAACTGGTAGAGTAAATGTGTGTGTGTGTGTGTGTGTGTCCACCGCTGTCTCTCACCTTCAGCTGTTCGGTCTCATCTGAGAGGTGCTCCATTTGATTTTTCACATCTTTATATTTCTGATTAATATTCATAAGCACTGTCTCATGTTTCTTTAACTCATCCTTAGCCTCTTTTGCATTTTTCCTCTCCAATTCGATCTTCTGTTCATTTTCCTGTGCATCTTCTTCCTGTACACACCTATTATTACTTCCTGTATCACTTTTATTCCATGACACAAAACAATAAACATCAATGTTTGCCAGGTAAAACTCATAGAGACCTCACCAGGGAGCTGATGTCTTCAGCCTGTGCCTCTTCAATGTTCTCAATTTCTGTTATGAAAGCTTTAACCTTGTTTATGCTTTCCTAAAAAAGAAGGCATCAACTACTGTATGCAGATATGTTTGGACTCGAATACAGACTATAATATAGATATAATATATAGTGGTGTAGTCTGTGCAGTTCAATACCTGATTCTTTTTGCAGGCCATGATGACACTACGCAGCTTCTCCTCCATGAGCTGAATGTCTTCCTTCACAGAGCCCAAGTGAAGCTGAAAGCGTGAAAGCTGAGCCTGATTGTTCTCCAGTTCTGACTCCAGAAGACTGTAAATCAGCAGAGATCAACACATATATTCAAGCATAATTGCCTCTGATCATGCCTTAAATAACTGGGCTCTGCATGAATTCTCATCATTGTGTCATGAGTACAATCCTTAACCAGGTACAATCAGAGACAAACTGCATGATGAAAGAGTATTATTCAGTATTTGTGAAGATTGCACTTGCCGTATTTCTGCCTCTGGGTCTCCCCCAAGATACTGGGCCATAAATTCACGTTCAGGAGTGTAATAGCGATTGGTGAAGACCTGATCACCATCTGCAGTGAAGGCCTCACGACAATTCTTTGGGGGTCTCGACCCCTGCATGACCTTCCTTGCAAGAGCTTTCTCCTGTTTTAAAATAAAAAATAAAAAAAACATAAAATGGATACATTTTAGATACATTTTCACTTTCACCTATTAAAGAATCATGAAAAAGTATCATTCTAAATAAAAGAAGAAAAGAAAAAGAAAACAAAATTAAAAAAATTAAGCAGCAAAAACTTAAGAGTGGAGAAATGTATGAAGAAAATTCAACTTTGCATCACAGGAATAAATTATATTTTATAATATATTAAAATAGAAAACATTTTAGAAAGAAGAAAAGTAATTTTACTTTTACTTGTACTCTAATGCTAATTTGCCATTTAGTAAATCGAGCCCTAAAAATCACAAACTAAATACAAATAAAATAAAACACAATAAAAAAAATATATATATATATATATATATATATAAAAATTTAAATTTAATAATATATAAATTTTTAAATATATATATATATATATATATATATATATTTACACAATTCTTAATAAAAAAATAAAAAAAAGTATTTTATTTAGATGTTTGCACCACACTCGCTATGAGTTATACATTATTTTAAATACTTTTATTCTTATTACTATTACTTAACCACTTACTTTGATAATAAGAATGGTCTCAATACTCCTCATGTCAATCAGGCAGTTTGTTATCACCGGGTCCTCGATATTGAGGCTGTCCAGCACAGTTGGAAACTCAGGATGCTGGACTCCACTGACAAGAACGAATAGAAACATCATGTTTACTGCACCCTCATATCACCTCTGACTGCATTTGTGCACAAATATTTCTTACCGGCCTTGCAGGTTATAGACTCTATTTGTGAACGAACACACGATTATCTGAGGCCTGCTGCCTCTGGGGAAGTATGAGGACATGAGTCCTTGCAGGACTTTTTCATCCCTGTAATTATCACAGCAAAAGCTTTTAATTAAACCTCGTAAGCAACTCTCCACAGCCACGGCTAAACTGGCATCCTTTAGGCTGATGCATGCACCTGACGATGATTAAGAAAAGATTAGGAGTAATTCTTTGTAAAACAGAGTGAATAATCTGAAGATACGGAAGGCCTCTCACCTATTGGTCCCACAGGTTTCTTCTTGAATCGGCCCTGACTGAAGGCTTTGTTGATGGACTCCAACAACTCTGGCATTTGGTCGCCAAAGCGTCTCAGTCTGTTGGATCTGCTGGCCATTAGCTGCTTTTTTCTCTTCAGTTTGGACTCCAGAGAGACCTGGATGCTCTTTTCCTCCATGCTAAAAAAATTATACAAATTCTAAAACTGTAAAATAAAGATCATGTACAGATGGTTCTATATTTAAAGTGGTCATATCACACTTTTTTCACATTTTACTCTAATCATTAACAATTATTTTTGCCATGAATTTTGCCAAAGCATGTTGACATGAATACAACTCATGTCCCATAAGTGCCAGACTTTACCTCAGCTTATCATATTCCTCTCTTCCTTTAAACAGAGCTTGTTGTTTGTCCTTAATTTCTTGATTCAGAGCGCTGGAGTCTTTCTCAAGCTTTTCCAGCTGCTTTTTGAAGGCAGATATTTTTTTTTGATGCTGTGCTTGCTCAGTCTCATGACCTCTTCTGTCACTGCTAAAAACATGACATTGACAGCGTCCTCAAATTAGTTATTTTCAACTAAGTCAAACAAATGGTTTGAAAAAATACTTTAAAAATGAATTAGAACACACAGCATGATATTAAACAATTTATCAACATGAACAGCCTAAAATTAGAGGTGTTTCCTCAACAAATGGACTCACCCATGACTTATTTTGTGAATTCGCTCCTGAAGAAGGCATTGCTCCTTTTCTAATAGTTTCAATTTATTCTCAGCACGGAAGTAAACCACCTGAAAAACTGGCAGTCTAAAAATCATCTTTTTATAAAATATGCTAGTACAGTAGTTCACCCAGAAACTGAAACCATGTAATCATTTACTCTCGATTAGGTCTTTTTAAAACCCATATTATTTCCTCCTTCCATGCAACACAAAATTATGATGTTTCATACTGCTCTTTTCCATTCAAAAATAGCAAATGACTAGAGCTGACGAACAAAATTTTAAAGGTGCCATAGAATGTAAAACTGAATTGAGCTTGGCATGTTTGAATAATAAGAGTTCAGTACATGGACATAACATACTGTGAGTCTCAAACAC
>JAUCMS010000031.1:606899-628690 GCA_032357445.1 Enteromius radiatus | reverse complement strand
GCTTTTTTTTTTTTTTTGCTAGTCACTTAAAGAAATAGTTCACCTAAAGATGAAAATTCTGTCATCATTTACTCACCCTCAAGTAGTTCCAAACCTGTATGAATTTCTGAACACAAAGAGAGATATTTTGAAGAAAGTTTGTAACCTTGCTGTTTTGGGTCACCATTGACTTTCCTACCATGGAAGTCAATGATGACCAAAACAGCCTGGTTACAAACTTCTTTGGGTGAACTATTCCTTTAATGCCTTCACTGCATGGGAAAGAGGAGCACAAACCCTCTTCAAAATGCCTCTTTTTGTATTCCACAGAAGAACGAATTTTGGGTGCTTCAATTATAATAAAACACTACAAAACAGGCAAATGTTCAACATTTATCCTAACTGCAGAGAGATGCATGTCTTCATTTCAAATGAATGCAACTATTACATAGCTCAAGATATTTAAGTTGTTAAGACTTCAGTAACTAATAGAAAGAGAAAACAAAGAAACCTCACCTCCTGATTTTTCTGTGCTTTCGTTTTGACTTTAATTTCTTCCTTCATTTTATGGCTCTCCTCTGCCAAACGCTCCTGCTCTTCTCTATGCTTGCAAACCTTCCTCTGAATGTCCTGCAGTGTCTTTTCAGCAGCTGTAGCTTTGCTCTTAAAAGCAAAGAATTATTACAGTCAACCTCCTGCTAATGTTAAATCTTGACCATACACACTTCACCTAATGACGTTTAACTGGTACTGAATGCTTTATGACACTATCAGTGGTGTTGTTCTGTTAAAAACTTCAGATTGCCACAGAAGAGTATATAATAATTATGATTTTGTAATGTTTATGAAAGATGTCTGCTTGTCCAGATCAGCCTTTTAAAATGATTTCCGAAGGATCATGTGAAGACTGGAAGACTACACAAACCTGATAAAGCTGCAGCTTTTCTTCATTTTTATGATCAGCCTCTTCTTTTTCAATTTGTTCCATTAGTTGCTCAACAAGCCTCTCTTTCTCTCTCACCTACATCCAACAAACAAACACGAACAAAGTCTCTCTATTGCAAAAGCGACCTTTCACACTTATGCAAGGAGGACTAAAATAACATACCAAACACCACGCCATTTTCTTTTTCAGGTCCTCAAGAGTCTGTCTCATATTGTCAAGTGACGCCAAGCATTCATATCTTTCTTTCTTTTGCAAAAACAACTGCCTGAGATCTTTAAGACACTAAAGTACAAAGAAATGACTGATGTGTGATGTTAGTGGTGACTGCCTGTGTAAAACAGGCATTATGGGTGTTAAAAATATGAGAAACACTAATAAAGAATGCTTGACCATGAATTAAGAAATCACCTCCTCTTGTCTTTCCACTTGTTCACGCGTCAAGGCTTTAGTCTGCTTAATGTGAATGTAGTCTCTCTTCATTTGCTCCAGAAAAGTTGCCTTCATGAAAAACTTTAGGAATAAAAAGTTAGCCATAAAACACTTCTTCAGTTACTGATGGCATATATGAAGAATAAATCACCTTGTACTTGTCTGCTTCGTTTTTTGAATGCAGGAACTGTTTGCTCATTTCTTGATTGAGTATTGAAACGGGATTATCAACCTGCAAAATGAAATCGATTAATTATAGGTTTGTGTGGTTTACTTTATACATCATCAACATTAAAACAACTAGTTTAAAGTATTTACTCATCAACAATAACTAGATTTGACACAAGCAAATCATATGAGGTGATATCTGTACTTTTTACTTATATTTTTTTCAACCAAAAGTACCTGGATGCCGAAATGATCCAGTATAGCAGTTAACTCTTCTTTCTTTGTGGAAATGACATGACCTAAAAATAGAGCATCTTAGTACATATGAGGAAGTCCTGTTTCTGATGTCACCTGTGATCTGAGAGGTCATGACATTACCAGTTTTGTCCTTGATTTTACAAGTCCTGCAACCGTCGCTTGTGATCCGATGCTCAATGCAGATGCTGCCTCCATAAATGTCCCCTTTATAGGGGTCATTTCCTCTGTTTTTTAATATCACTTTTATGTCTGCAAAACTGTAAACAAAAAGGATTTTTAAAAATCTTATTTTATGAGGACACACTACTGCATTTTGTCTTTTAAAATATACTAACCTCTCTCCATATTTCACAAAGCCCTTCAGAGATGTTCCTCTGTTGGTTACGGTTGCTTTTCCACCAAGACCCACTATAAGAGCTGTCAGAATGGCACTTTTCCCAGCTTTGATTGGCATAAAAAAAATGGACAGAACATAGTTTTTAAAGTAAGACCCACAGGGTTAATACTTTCTGGTTTTTATACCCACTACTAAAAATCATCTTACAGTGATGTAGTTATACTAACATAATCAAACTTAAACTTAAAGCCATCTTTGTTTTGATGCACATTCAGCTTCCAACAGCTTGAACTACTTTATTTTGTGAATATTTTTATTTGGAGGCATTAATGTGCATGTAAAAGTCCACAGATTATTACTGCAGTGGTTTGACCGAGACTGAGCGAAAAACCAGGGAATAGTTCACAAAAGTAGGTTTTTAACATATTTGATATTAATTAATTAATGATTTGATTGACGGCAATGGTTCTTGAAGTTGCTCATGATGATATGCATATTGTGTATTACAGAGCCAAAAAACTTGTTAAGCACCAACTAGTGGGAAGTTTCAAATTATTCTTACAGACCTTTAGGGCCATGAGTCGAACGTGCCCACCGAGTTTTGTTTCAATTGACCTACGTTAACCTTGTCTAATAAGTGCTCAAACTTCATTGGTCGATGGCGACCATGTTTTTTGAGATACACCAATGTACTCATAAAGGCTTGTGCCAGTTAGGACCAAGTTGCTGCATATAAGCATTTAAACCAATCGAACCAACAGTTGTCTAGTTATAGTAATAGCTGAAAATATGTTTTTCTGACTCATAGCGCCCCCAAATGGCAGAGCTATGCATTTTTAAAATTTGACTAAAATTTTTGCTTATACACATGTGTACCGAGTTTAGTGAAGATACCTCATTCTGTTCCAAAACGGTGCGTCCTAAAGGCACAATCGTGCCTGTACACTTTTGTTCGGGCTAATGCAAGGATTGCAACGATGTGAAATTTTTGAGGCCAAATGGTTTACAAGCTATGGCCAAAAATGAAATTTTAGCTTATTGTGCTGATTGGGCTCAGATTTTGATTTTTGCCAAGTTTCAAGTCTCTAGGCCTTATGGTTTGGTCTGCAAGTTCATTTTTAGGGCAGAATAATAATAAAAATCCTAACATTTACAATAGGGTTTCAGCACTTTGTGACTCATCTCATGAACCACAAGGGGAAATTTTATTTTTCTTTCTCAAGCTGAATTTGAAGTTTATCAAGTTTCATTTTTGATCTCAATTATGAAACTAAAAAGTAGTGTAAAAACAAATTTTATCATGCATTTTTTTTAAAGAACATTATATTTTAAAATAAAATAACACAAAATAATTAACTAAGAGGACGTAAAAAATAGCAATCAAATAAATACTATTTAAACTAAGGACAATTAATTTTAAATACTATTTATGAACTTAGTTAAGTGCAAAAATAGTTACTACAAGTAGTTGTGACAATGATGTTTACATGTTCTGCCCCCTAACACATCCGAAAAAAATCTGCAATAGAGGTTATAGTGTTGATTTTTAGCAAATTGCTGGGAAACCATTATGGGTCAGTTTTTCAGTTTGATCCCAGAGTTTTTGAACACAACAGGAGGGCTAAAAAGTTTTGCAAAAATCTCATATCTAAGCATAATTTGTTTTGTTTAATGCTTTTGCATGTTTCCAAAATTGTGTTTGACTGGTAGTGCAAATCATGAACGTTTCTATTAATTCAATCCAATTTAACAAAAAAAAAATATATATACTAGTACGTACTTCCATTGTTCCCAACAATGAAGTTTACATTTGGTCCAAATCTGAAAGGTCCAAGCAAATGGTGGCTCATAAAATTCCTTAAAGTGATGCTTTCTATTACGCCGATATCTCCCACTGTCTGGAACAACACAAGATGTCATTTGAACCAGAACTGTCACTATAGCATTTAGTGATGTTATTTTATGTATTCAGGAAGTCACTAAACTGACCGAAGCAGAGAGTGATTGCTGGACTTCATCCTCCTCAGCAACCTCCTCCTCATCCAGAACATGTGTTTTACCATCCGTTCTAGGAAACTTAGATGGTTTTACAAGACTGGGGGCAGAAGACTTTCTCTTATTCATGGCAGAAAGATGCCCAGCCTAGAAGAAAGGAGCACAGAATCACATCAATCATGCAACTGGAACCATTTCTAACGAGCTGTCATAGTTTATCCGTTTAACATCTGCACAGTTATATTATATTTTAAGCAAGAAAGGTCATATTTGATGTCAGAAACTACTTTACAATGTCTCTGAAACGCATTAATAAGGCAGATGCTGTATCACAAAGAGGAACAATAGATGCACTTGCGAACATATCAACTCTGACAGAACTCAACTGGTATAGATGAACAGGTGAAAACACATTAAAATCGCATACGGACACACAGTTTAACATCGCTTAACTTAATCATACATATGATTGTAAGTTAACGTTACCCATTCCTCTGCATCAAGAAAGTGAATGCGTCTTACTGATGACTTCCTGGTTGACAGATGCCGCGCAACTGCAACAAACTCCACCCTCCTAATATGACTGTTAAACTCCACTGTTTATTTATGCTCCATAAATATGTCCATAAACGTACTTTGTCGAATATTCTGATCGCAAATTATCACAATAACCGTATTATTTTCGCTAAAATGCCATTTGAGAACTTTACAGTCGCAAGTGGTGTTCCTACAAACAGTGTAAATGGTTTTTCTATGATGATTATTAATTTTTAACCGTCTGTGACGGTTTTGGCTAATAAGACGTTAATACATTTTTACGGTAGTAACTTTTTGCGGAAAAGACAGTAACAAAATAATCACTTTTATATAGATTTATCTTAATTAGTTAATTGTAAATAAGCACTGAAAAATAACGCTTTTAAACAAGATCATACTATTAAAACTTACAGTTTAAAAAGAAAACTGGCGCCTAGCAAGACGACTGGTGTTTTTTGAACCAATCATAAAGTTACAAACGTTCTTCACGTGACTCGCGCTCTTAACTGACGTAGATCATATTGATTAGTTAAAAGATCCTATGGCGTTTTTTGGAAGTGCGTTTGTGTGATGGCGTGGTAAGCGCTTTCTTGGCATTTGTGTGGTGTGGAGAAACTCACGTTGGTAAGTTATCTGTTTCGTTTTAGGAATAAATCGTTTATTAGAGTGGAAGGTCAAATCAACGAGTATAAACGGGCTTGATTTATGATTTAAATATTCTACGTTTTTTTTTAATGTTGTTACACTCAAAGATATGCCACAATATGGATGGCAAGATCTGCCATTAATTAGGTTTAATTGACTTTAATCTAGTACCCATGTCTGTACTGACAGATGACATGAATTTATTAAATACTATAAAAATAAACTATAAACTATAGTTTGACTAGTTGAGTCTGTGCCAAAGTCTCAACAAAGCTAATGTGTTGTGCCCTACCATGTGCTTTAAAAGATATTGTACTGTTCAATGGGTTTGAGACACAAATAAATGATAGTTTCTTGCCAGTAATTTTGCATAAAGGCTCTTCCTTATAGATCACCAAACCAGTATTTAGGCTATTTGTTTTTATAACCTTCAATTGGAACTTTTTTTTATTGATCTTTTTGGTCTCGACTGAATGTTGTAGAGAAGCCCAAGTGAAGATTTTGTTTCATTAAAAAAAAAAAAAAAGTATCAGGATGAGTAAATGACATATTAAACTAATGGTAATCTGTTATTCTCATTATTGTTTCTTTTTTTTTCTCTCTGTAGATTCTCCCTATTTATACTCTTTAACCTTCTTGAAAGGCCAGATTCTCAACCAAGATGAATTCAATTCCCGGTTTGCCAAAATTGGGGTCCAGTACGACTGTTCAGGTCACAAGAGTCAATTTAAACCAGCAAACCGTTTTGGTAGAATTTGGAGGGAGTTTAAATCATGGGCAAGAGACCAGGGAAGCATATCAACTACCTAAAGACATTGAAGTCCCTAGGAAGCGGCAGCATACTTTTGAAGGCAAAGTTGGAGAAGTTTGCTTGGTATATGAAGACAGAACTTGGCAGAGAGCAAGGATACTTTCAAAGTCTCAACATGAATACAAGTTGTTCCTAATTGATGATGGTAAATTGCTTTGGGCCTCAAGTGAAATTGTGACAAAATGTCCTCGCAACCTTTGCAGTCTACCTCCCAAAGTAGAGCTTTGCATACTGGCCAACGTGTCACCTCTTTGTCTTGAAAGTGCATGGTCTTTGGCTGCTTCAAAGTTCATCAGATCTTTGTCTGGGAAAGACCTCTCCGTATATGTTCAGGATGTGATGATGCCATCCAGAATCATCATTCTTGACATTCCAAGCATATCCAAACAAATGTATGAACTTGGATTTGCTAGGAAGATGCCTAATGAAGACTTCAAAAGCCTTGTAATGCATTCACTGCGTTTGCCAAGAAGAAACCCGTCCATACAAACTGACCTTTTGACTACAAATGGTCAGCAGGAGCATGCCAGTGACCCTGACAAGTTGCATCGATACTTGTATCCTGAGTTGATGCCTGGAACGATTGAGATCGTAACTGTGACACAAGTCATTCATCCATTGAAAATCTTTTGCAAATTGCATGTCTTTTCACAAGAGCTCAATAAATTAAGTGATCAGCTCCATGAATACTATGAAGACTCTTTCTCTGCTCAGATGCCAATGCTACTGTATGACGGGTCTCCATGTGCATCAAAAGGCAGTGATGGCAAGTGGTATCGATCTGTACTTCAGCAGAACAATGTCTCAGATGTTGTCAAGGTCTTTCATGTAGATTATGGAATTGGAGATTTTGTTAAACTTTGCAATATCAGACCTTTATCTCCAAGGTTCTTCAAATTGCCAGTTGTCACCTATGCATGTTCTCTACATGGTATCATTGACAAAGGCATTGGATGGCGGATGGAACAAATAGATTATCTGAAATCTGTAGTCCTGGATCAAATCCTTGTTGGAAAATTTGAGGATCACGTTGCGAACGAAGGTCTCTATAATGTAACTCTTTATGGAAATGACAGTGTGAATGTGAACGACACCTTTGGGCACAGAGAGCAGTGTTTGTCAGTGACTAAGAAGACTTGTGATGACCAAACTCTTGTGACTCTAAACAAAGTGGCACACAAATATGAGAGAAATGTGTCTGTACGTTCTCTTAATTCAACCACTTTGACCATGTGCTCTGACTCTCTTGAAGGCTCCTCAAACGCCACAGCAGCTCCTCCCATTCAGAATGAAGCATATGTTGTTTCGCAACCCAAAACTGAAGTGGGGACAAAGGAGAAGGTTCGAATAACCTATGTCCAAAGTGTAAGCCAGTTCTATGGCCATTTTGCAGAAAATACAGATATGGTTAGGAAAATGACCAAAGATATCCAACAACTTTGCCGCAAGCCACCACGAGCAAAGTTTTCATTGTACCCTAAGATGATGTGTCTTGCTAAATACGCAGATGGTCTGTGGCACAGAGGACAAATTGAATCAACGCATCCGAAAATAGTTGTCCAATTTGTAGACTATGGTGACCTGGTGGTTTTGGATAAATCTGATATTCTGCCACTTCCCCCGAAAGCAAGTGCAATTGCATCCATTCCCATTCAGGCTGTTCAGTTTGAACTTTTCAATGTAACGTTACCTGAGCCATGTGAGCTTAATGAGTGGTTTAAAAACTGTGCGACAGACTGCATGTTCTCTGTCATTGTGAAACAAAATTCTTCAGGCAAACTCTCAGTGGAGATGTATGATGACAAAACAAACCTCAACTCAAAAATTAAAGAGCAGTGGAACCAAAAGTCCAAAAGAAATGGGTCTAACGTCAGCAAAAGAATGCAAAAGGCTCCTATTTTCAGTAAGCCTTCAGAAGGCATGGAGTCTAGAACTGTGAGACAAAATTTTAGCACTACACCACAAGCACATGAGAAGGCCTTTAAGAAAGTCCCAAAAGCAGCTGTTCAAGACACATGGGAACAAAACATCCTGAATGTCACCAGTCACACGAATGGACGCAGTGGAGCTAAGCCTAAAGTTGTACAGCAACAAGTGTCATGTCACTATCCAAAGCTCAGCGATCTTCCCTCAAAAACCTTGGATGCAGGATATATTTCAGACATCTATGTTTCTCATTGTAATAGTCCATCTAATTTCTTCGTACAATTGGCAAGTGATGAAGATGAAATATTTTCCCTTCTTGATAGACTTAACTCTGCTCAATTAACTGATGCACAAGTTGAACTAGACCGGTTGCGGTCAGGTGACCTGGTGGTAGCTGAATATCCTGCTGATGGGGCCTGGTATCGTGCTGTTGTTCAAAACAAGAAAAATGGCATGGTTAAAGTGCAGTTTATTGACTTTGGCAATGAGGCAATACTCTTGCCCCTTAAAATAAGAGAAATGGGCAAGCAGTTCCTCAGCACCCCCATGTTCAGTATTCATTGCACACTTGAAGATGGTAGAAGAGGAAAAAAAGATTGGACCCAGGAAGAGATAATGACTTTCAAAAAAGCAGCAGGTGAAAATGGTGAGAAGAAAATTCGATGCAAATTTGTCCGACGGGATGTATCTGCTTGGATTGTGAGTTTAGATCTGGAGGAATGGCCTTCGTTTAATTCTGCTCTCAGACCAGGTGCTCAAACCAAATCCCAAATGCACTGCAATGAAGATGCCCAGCCATTAGCCTTCAAGAAACCAGCTGTAACTCAAGGACAAGTTGTGGACGCCTATGCTTCATCTATCGTAGGACCAAATTATTTCTGGTGCCAGTTCAAGAACTCCGAGGATCTTGACAAAATCTCCCTGCTTGCACAAGAAATTGGAAACTCTAGTCAAGCAAAACCAATTCAACGAGATCAGTTATGCCGGGGACCCTGCCTGGCACTCTTTTCTGACCAGCTGTGGTACCGTGCACAGGTTATCAATACACATTCTAACACAGTTTCTGTTCTTTTTGTAGACTATGGAAATGAGTCTGAAATTGATCTGAACTTGGTTAAATCCCTGCCCGCCAAGCTCCTGGAAAGCCCACCACAAGCATTTCTTTGTCAGTTAGGAGCTTTGGGGTCCGTAGATGGCACTTGGAGCGATGCTGCAGCTGACAGATTCTTTGAGCTTCTGGTGGATGAACCTTTAAAAGTGACTATCCAGAATACAGTAATGTCCTCTGACCTTCCAAACTGTCCTCAGTATAACGTACTTGTTGAATGTAATGGACTTACAGTTAATCATCTTATGAAAGACTACTGCTGTGATTCCAAACCTCAAGTTTGTAGTGAAGTGGACGCTAAAACAAAATCAACTGCAGATAAGGACCGTTTTGGAGTAACAAGCCCTGAAACTGTTCAAAAAGATAATGTTGTCAACTCTGGAAAGTTAAATGGTGGAGCATCAAATGACTTAAACCATGATCTTCACAGCTTTGACCCTAAGATTTCAAAAAACAAATTAATTGCAGCCGAGACCCAAAATCAAAGTATTACATGCCCAACATTGACCCCAGTGGCTGTAAACACAATGGCTTCTGAAATATCAGTGCCATGTTTACCTCAAGCTGTAGATCTTCCTTCACGTATGATAGAACCAGGTAAGGTGTCTGAAGCTTATATTTCGCACATCAACAGCCTGACAAGTTTTTTTGTTCAACTGGTAGAAGATGAGAATACATTATTCTCCCTCACTGACCTACTGAATTCCCATCAGCCATCAGAGAAAGATGAAATTCATGAGTCCAGTGTTCAACAGGGGAGTTTGGTGAAGGCAATGTTTCCTGAAGATGATTCCTGGTATCGTGCTGTCGTAAAGGACACAACCAAAAATGGCATGATCCAGGTAGAGTTCATAGATTTCGGAAATGAGGCAACTGTTTCTCTCCTTCAAATTTGCAGACTTGATGAGCAGCTATTATCTTACCCGAGGTTCAGCATTCACTGCAGCTGCCGTCTGGATGATCGATTCGAGGCGCAGAAGGGAATGAAGGAGCAGACATTACTCTTCAAAAAAATATTTGAATCTGGTGAGAACACACTGTCTTGCAAGTTTATCAAAGAAGATGGCATGACTTGGGAAGTTAAAATGACTCCCTGTGGCATCTCATCAGATGCAAGTGAGACATGGGATAGTTTAGACTTGAATGCATCACAGGTAGTATCTGAACCTGTGAAGGAGACATTCCAGCTGCTCTTAAAGAAACCAGATGTCTCTTTGGGACAGACAGTAGACGCCTTTGCATCATGCATTGTTGGACCAGATTACTTCTGGTGCCAGTTTTCGAACCCTGAAATACTTGACCAAATCACACTTGTTGCTCAAGAATATGGAAACTCTAGTGAGACACAGCCAATTAAGCTGGATGATTTGGATGCTGGAAGCCAGTGCCTGGCTCGTTTCTGTGACGATCAGATGTGGTATCGTGCACAGGTTATTAATAAACGCTCAAATACTCTATCTGTCCTTTTTGTTGACTTTGGAAATGAGTCTGAAACCAGTGAAGGCTCTGTTAAAGCACTGCCTTGTGACTTGCTGGAAAGTCCACCTCAAGCTTTTCTGTGCAGGTTGGAAGGGTTTGATCCTTCCAAGGGATCTTGGGACAGTGCAGCTACTGATAACTTCTACGAGCTCTTAGTGGATAAACCTCTAAAAATGACTGTGCAGTGCATCGACAGTACAGCTGATTCTAACAGCCCTCCATATTATGTTAAAGTTGAGTCTCCACAACATCTTGTAAATGAGCTCATGACACAATTTTGGAGCAGTTCGGCACGAAATGATCAGAACTCTTCTGAGGTGATTGAATCATGTGAAAAATCTATTTCCTCAACTTCTGATCAGCTTGTTTCAGAGGATAAAGCGAGTGTGAGTCTTGCCGTTTCTACAGAGGAAATGCACACAATTGAATCTCATGGTGCAGAAGAACATGGAGCTGATCAGACTGAACCATTAGAAGTAAAAGATGACTTGCACGGTGTACCTGAAAACTCTGTGGATGATCAGCTTGATGGAGCGGATGTGATTGCTGATGATCCTACAGGGATTAATTTAGATTTAGAAATCCATGAAGTTTGTCCTGAATCTGATGATGGCATTACTGTTGTATCAGCTGAGCCAAATCTGCTGGTCAGAGAGGAAAGTACAACAAATGTAGAAGATGGAGGATCTGAAAAAGGTTTGCATGTGTTTCTGCACCTGATTATTCTCCATACAAGTATTTATAAGATTTGATGATTCGGCACAGGTGTATTTTGCTTGAATTTACCATGCTTACTTATCTATTTAATTTTATTTTTCAGAGGACAACCCAGCAACGCCAAACAGAAGAACCGATTGGGTAGCTGGTTTAGAAAACCCAATATTACCCCAGGTATTTGCTGGCTTTTGCTTTTTTCTTTGGTATGTAGGTTTTCAACAAGTAATCTTTAATTAATAACTGCATTTCTTTATTTTGTAGGTTTGCACTGAAGATTCATGTGATTCTAAGTGCATCTTCAAATGAACCATGTTTTAAACTTTATTTTATTGTAAAAAGGTGTAATTTGTTTTTCATGGGGAAAATTAAGGTAAAAGGACAAATACTGTTTCAAACAGTCAGCCTTTGATAGATTGGAGATTTTATTTACAGTGCTTGTCATGTTTCTCGTCATTTTAAAAGCTTCTCTGATTGCATTGTTTGGTTTTGTTGATAACCCAGTTTATCTGTGTATATGCTAAGATAATATTTGTAGTAATTTTTTTTTTCTCTGCTTTTCGTTATTTATGCGTGAGTAATGGTAAATTGAAATCATGATATTTCAGAAAGTGCAAGCACTTCAGACAACAGTCCTGCTCTTCCTTCACTCTGAAGTCTGTGTTGGAATTTTTTTCTTCTTATTGTGCATTAGTGTGTAGTCATTTTGATGTTTCTGAATAATTGTTTATTGGAATAAAACCTGCTCATAAAATTTAGTTTGTTGCTGTGGTTAAGTATCTTTTTGAAGGTGAAAAATAGCAAAATTGTCATAGACCGAAAGTTATCACACTATTTTTCACCAACACTAATATTTTTAAACTGCTAAAGATTACATGTGTGTACCTACAATTGAGTTAAGCTGTCTTTTTAATACAGTGTTGTTCTAATGCATGAGTGTTTTCTTCTGTAATTTGCTGGGTTTCAATGAATGCACCACAGTAAGTTGGCTAAATGTGCTATCATGACACTCGAAAATAAACGTACAGTGAGCTTAAGAGAATCACCTAGATATGTTAATAGTATATTAACTATAACTATTAATTGTCTTTTCGCATGAGACATACAGTACAAAGTGCTTCCTCAAGGGGGCGTAGAGTGGCTCAAAATTATTTGACGGGCAGCATTTAGATCTAATGACCGTATTATTATTATTATTTTTTTTTTTTTTCGTCTCAACTAAAACATTTGCGCATTATAATGCATAAAAATATATAAATTTAGTTCTTGGCGTTCTCAAGTGGCGGTGATTGGTCTTTAAGGTGCTCTGATTGGTCCAAAATTATCTTCGCTGAGAAAAGTAACAGGTGTCACGTGACAACGCCTTCCGTGTGCTGTTACAGTTATGTACAGAAATGAAGCACGAAATCAAAATAGGCATTAAATTTAAACTATATCGTGGATATTTGTATAAGAGATTATTAATAAAAAATGTGTGATGTTTATTAAAAAAACTTTTGTTTATTTTCTGTGGGAAAAGCCCGCTGTCGCGTTGCTGTGGTAACACGTCAAGCAAGATAAACAACAAACGGAGAGGGTTTCAAACCGATTTAAAAAAGATGACAGAGTTGCATCAGGCAGCAGCTGCTGGAGATTATGATTTAGTGGAAGAAATAGTGAAAAAAAATTCGTGTGACCCTAATCAGAAAGACTTGGACTGGAACAAGAAGACCCCGTTGCACTGGGCAGCATCCAAAGGCAGGTTATAACGGTTAACAGTTAGCCTAACTTACTTTCGTGACCAAAAAAGTGCTGTTTTATTCAAGATGTATAAAAAAAGATGTCATTATCATAACTTAATAGTCTTTTACAAATGACAATTTAACAGATAAAGTCTTGAAATGTCTTAAAATATGTAAGCATCTAAGTGTACTGAAATGTGCAACGTTATTTTGAAACACTGTGAAGATTAACTAAAATGTGCTTTTAACATATCGTCTTTGTATTTAATGAAATATATTTGAGACCACTTAAAGTACACTTAAATCCATCTTACATGAGTTAGTGTATGTTAAAAGCACATTTTAGTTCATATTTACTGTGTCTTAAAACAGCATGTTGTAGTAAACTTATTAAGTTTATCTTAAAAAGTACTAAAGAATACCTTTTAGTATATTAAGTACAAAATTAGTGTGTTAAAATAGAGCACTTGAAGTAAATTATGGAAGAGCTTTTTTTTCCGCCTGGGGTTCTTGCATGTGTGATGCTAATGCCATTTAACCTCTGATCTTGTTTAAGGCCAAGCAGAGATGGTTCGGATATTAATTGAAAATGGAGCCAGGGCTTGTTTGAGGACGGATAATGGATGGACACCCGCACATTTTGCAGCAGAGTCTGGAAAACTAGCAGTACTTCGACTCCTTCATTCCCTACATGCACCTGTAGACAAGGAGGATTCCTCCGGAGATAAACCTGTCAGGATTGCTGAAATCTATGGACATGAAGATTGTGTTCATTTTCTTAAAAAGTAAGCTGAATCTGTTGTTTTGTTTTCTGAATCACATTTGTGAAATTATCAGTTCTTGCTGTTTAGTGATGTAAGATGTTTAATAAGGGTGTTCTCTACTTTCAGGGCAGAGGTTGAGAGCAGAAACTACCGGCAAATGGCAAAGTTAAATGGGCTGCCCTTAGACGATACTGATGAAGAGTGGGAACAGGAGAGAAAAGAAGCCAAAAAACAGGTGATTAAAAAGTAGGTTTTTATTAGGCCATAAGAGCAAAATACATAATAGATGCTGCAACAGCTGCCATTTTTATTGCACATCTAAATGAAATTAAAAATGTAGGAAAATATAAAAGAAAACTAAGCTAAAATTAATATTCATGTGTGACTGTCACCAGTTATGGATGATACCATGTAGGCTATATATAACTATATTTACATTAATATAAATAAAACTGAATAAACTATTTTAAAAAATAAAAACGTACTCATTCACCAAATTATATGCCCGAATATTAGTCTACAACTTCAGTTCTGAGTATTACCAAATAGGCTATACATACGGTAGATATACAAGCATAAATATACTTACATTAATATTTGTTAAACTGAATAGAAATAAAAAACAAAATTAACACATTCTCTAATGCTCATTTAAAAACCCTGAATAAAAAATATTTTCAGAAAGAAAAAAAAAGAACAATGAACTTAGTCACCCTGGCAAAAATGTTTATATCCTCTGCGCTAAAATATCACAAATAATTAAACTTTTTTTCTAGAAAACAATGTTTTATAGCGGTTGACTGTGAAGTCCCTCGTGTTTCATGTCTTCTTTTAGATGATTTTTTTTTTTTAAATGATTCACATGCGGATTTAGAATAAAAACAACATTAGAACAAAATAGACAATAAATAGCATAATCTCAAGAGCACAGATGTAGTTTACCTGTAATCTGTCCAATCTTTATTTTGTCATCATTACTGAAGATGTTGCTTTGCCTGAACTTTCACCTTTAGCTTGCACTGATTTCTAATGTAAGAAAATGTGGGAGCACAAGCTGTTATCTCATGGATTTCGTAATGCATTTCGAATCTGTAAAACCATTTCTCTCGCACATACTAACCTTGGATTTGAAACGCTTCGAAAGTGCATCACGAATCTTTGGGGAAATGAAATATGATTATACTGAGTCTGACTTTAAAGTTTTTACAAACTAAAACCTCGCAAATGCAACAAGTGATAATCAGCTGATGCAAATGAATAATATATTATGAGCTTAAATTCTTTAAACAGTTATGATCAACCATAAGGAGGACTTGTGTAGTGAGCATAGTTACCTTTTTCTCTAACAAGCAGTTTGTCAGTAGTATCAAAAAGCCCTGCAATGAAAGACAACAAATTATTTTAATTAACATGCACTAATAAGTACTTAAACAGATGAAGTTTGGATGCTTGACCCTTACCTGGAGTGAATTGAGCAGTGTAAATGAGTAGTGCACAATTTGGGCATAAGGTTTTTGAGTAAGATCAAGGTACAGCACCAGAATCCCGAGGAGCCAAGTTAGTCCGAGGACAGGGCTTAAGAAAACTATTGTCTTAATCATAGACTTGGCAACATCCTTTTGGTCCCGCGCCTTTGAATCTGACACAGTAGGAGTTGCTATCTTCATGATCACCACAACCAGTGTGAAAAGGTTCACAATCACAATAGTTAAAGCAGGAATTACGAAGGAAAAGAGGGAGCCCTTCAACAGACCCTCATATATCAGCCAACAAGTATCTTTGGAAAAGTATTTACCCTCTGCACCATTTTCGAAAGTAATGTAGGTTGTTGTCACACATATCAAAGGGCATACGTAGCCAACAAAGATAGACAATACCAAAAAAACCTTTTTCCTTAGCTGGTCAAAGACAAATATCATCTGGTGAAGAAGCACGAAACTTAAGCACAGCATCCAGAAGAAGACGGCGAGGAAAAAAAAGTGTTTGATTACTGTAAGGATGGAGCACCATTGATCTGGGAGCGTCTTCGGATCAGATGATGCTAAAAATGTACAGTGTGCAAACAGCAAGCATAAAGAGATGTTGACTAAGGCCACGTGGCGAAAATTGGAGATGTCTGACTTTACAACTGTATCCCATACCAAAAACTCAATGATTAAACACAAAACAAGTGAGACGATGGATACTCCTAAGCCGGCGTAGGTCAGTTCGTTCTCATATGGAAGGGTCTCTGCATCTTTGGACATCATTATAGTGAATGCGGAGTTGTGTGTACATGTGCACAACCTTGGATTTGCTGCACCACCCCATACACACCCCTCTGAAGACCAATGTTGTTTTGTTTCATCCCAGAAAATACAGTACATTTCGTGATTCTTAAGTCTTTTGTCAGCGTCTTCGAAGAGCATCTCAACAGAGGACTCATTATCAGTGGTCTCCACATTATTTACAGTCGTGACTGACAAGACGGTGGTGTCTAAAGGCCTTTCTTTATACTGTGGTAAAAGTTCGTGAAGGTTCCGGAATGCAACAACAACGACCCTATCAGCTGATTTGACGTTAGCTTTAAAGTCGCCGCAGACTGCCTCTCCGGTGTTATTACAGGTTGTCAGTTTAACGTTCTGAGAACTGACAGGTTGAGTCATGCTTAGATTTGAGTTGTGTATCGTTTGCTCAATAGTCTGTAGATATTTGACAGATAAATGTGTGCTTCCATCTCTAGGATCTTTCCAAGGATCTGTTTCATTCAAAGCATTGCTTATAGAGCTGACAAAGTCCTGCCATATAAAAAAAACATAAGAAAATGAACAAGGATTAGTCTTTAAACAAACACAGCAGTTTGTCATTTTGAAAGAATGTTGTTTCAGATTAATTAGTTATTATTATAGATGTATTATTTGTTATTGGAGCCATGATCTGTGTCATGAATAACATCTAAACAAACAAAAGCAATTTTCTAAGAACCTTAAGTATTGTTGTTTTAAGCTTCACTAAATACTACAATTGCTTTGATTCTTAGAGAATTTTTCTTAAAGCATAAAGTAAATGTTTATATATATATAGTATATGTCATAAAACTGTTGTGACAATTGCAAAAAATGTTAGGACTGTTTCAAAACATGAGATGAAGAATTTGAGCGAGAACTAATACATCAGAAACTAAAACCTATTTTACACATGCTGCGTTACATCATCAAACTATTGCAACTGATCATAAAAATAGCCTTGTTCCCAAACCAAGTGAACTTACTGGAGATTCTAAACAAAGAGTTAAACGTTAATAGGAAGTTACAAAGAAATGTAAGAGAAAACATACATACAGGCATAATGGTATAATTCCATTGATTTGACTGCTGTTCAGATACTTTGTTCATGGCGTGAAAAATAAGGACAGATGCGTTAATATTTGCAAATGTCTGGAATGTCTTCACTATGGTTGTTTGCTGTACTTGTTTGAAAAGTGAATCTGCATCGTCTTTAATGAACCCAATGCCTTTATTTAATTCCTGTTATTTATGAAAGAAAAAACAAACGTTTATTACTAAGGGTAATCTGGCCAGCAGTGAGAATTAGGTTTGTGAATATCAAAGAGTGATACCTCTACAGCCTGTTGAACGTTATGTAGCTCAGGATTCACACAAGAAGAGATTTCGTTGCCCCAGACTTTATTAGTGCAATTTCTGCTTGTAAAACCAACAGAACCGTCCGTACAAGGTAAAATAGCTACATAGTTGCTTTTTGCAATGGGCCAGACACCCTCTTTATTACAGAATTGTGAGTTGGCTGTATTGAGGAAGGAAATACTATGTATTTGTTATTCTTCATTTTTTGTTTTCATAAATAAAATTTTCACCCATATGCATTAACATTAGTTTACTCCAAAATGAAATTTGCCACCCCATTTAATCACTATCATGCCGTTCCAAAACTTTATGTCTAAGACTTTCTTGAAGAATATATTTTGTGAATAAATACGAGTGAAAGTGAACTGTTGAGTTTTAAAATAACAATAAAGGACCACAAACGTAATTCCAAGTCCTAGCTGTAAAGGATGGTAAAGTCATTATTTATCTTTCAGTGCAGCTCTCAAATGTTATTTCTGTAGTCTGTGCTTCAGAGTTCGAATGGAGGGGAAGATAAGCGTGAACAGACGGAAAGTAACATGAAGAAACTAAATGTCAATGCTGATGTGTTTATATTACAGTCATATATATACAGTGTATATATATATTATAAATATGAAGTGGGTCAATTAGTGAACAGTTAGCACCATTAAAAATATTTTAGTTTTTCCCCAAATGTTGTCCCAAACCTGTCTATTTCCACCCATCACTTGTCAGCCTAACATATCGAACCCATCCCCAAACTTACAAACGTAGCTGTGTCAGGCTGCTCAATTGCACCATTGCAAAAAAAGAAATACAAAAATCACACTCTTTGCCTTTGAAATGCTGTCTGCAACTTCACATATCACATAGAATTGATAAAAAGTTCAACAAAAACTGAACTTACGAGTAATGATGGGAATCGACACATTCTGAGATCTGGATGCGTTCGTTGGGGATCTCGTGTTTCGGAATATACATCCAACATTTACTGTCTCTTGCTCAGTTGCACAAACTATATTTACCTTTATACTGTAAGTTATAGATGTCCCCGTTTCTAGAAAATGAAGTAATTAGAAAATTGTTTATTTTCCCATCACATTATTTATGCTGGTTATTTTTACAATGAAAGAGTAAAAAGTGGTAATGAGATATGCTTACGCTGTGGTTCATTTGTGTAAGAAAGAGCAGTGTTCCATGTAACATTGTAATTTTCGTCGTCAGCTAAAATTGTACACTTAATTTCAACCTTCTCCTGGTTATTTTTATCTCTACAATCAGGAAATTGGGGTTTGCTCATAATCTGTATTTCTGGCAGAAGTACTATGTCCAACTTTGTACTTGCTGTGTGTCGTATGGACCCTTTTGTGTACACGCATTTCATTATTCCTTTAGATAGATAGATAGATTGTATTAAATTTGATTAAATATTTAAACATGAATAAAAATACATTTAAAGTCAATCAATCATTTTAATCATGCATGTTTGCAGAAACATACCTTTCCAGCTTCCTGAAATATCCTTTAGTTGAACTATGTTCTTGTCAATGACCTTCATCAAGGTGGCTTCTTTTCCTGTTGTGATTTGTGTTGTTTTATTCTGCTGATTTGTTAAGTACCAGTTCACATCTACACCACTCAGCTGTGGTGGGGGAGTACATGACACGTTTGTCGAGGAGCCGATCTCAATCACATTCGCATTATCAACTTTAATATCGACGAGGCCTTTGGAGAAAATAAAAGAGTGTGATTATTGTAAATAATAAAGATAAATAAACAGTTAATCCAATAAATGAATAAAGATCAAGTTACCTGTTGTATTAAGATCATATTTATACAGATTGGCTATGTTCTCCAAATCTGTAATCTGAATTGAACTCATTATCAGCACTGTATATTCTACGATCACACTGCCAGGCCTTTAAATCAAATAAGAAACGTTACTACATTTCCTGCCACTTTTCTTTTCTTTTTTAAATGTGTTTGATGCATCATGCGTATAAAGAATAGTAATTAGTAATCAGAATTGCAGAACCAGAAGTGCTTGTTATCATGATTACCTGTAACCGTTGATAATCAGAGAATCAAAGTATTTCAGTTTGCTGTATATTTCTGTAAGCTAAAAGAAATTAAAATATGCCAGTGAGTTATATATGCAAACAGGGCAAATTATTACTGGAGTAGATAACGTTATTTAAACCAACAATAAAGCGACAGTTTTTAGGCATTGCAGGGTGACACTATGGTGCCTGTATATTTTACACTTCATATACTGTATTTTCCCTCTGCCTACGGAAGCAAAAAAGGGAATAATGACATCAAATTTTTCTTTTTCTTTGGTAGTATTGCTAGTAATGGCTAGAGGGACTGAACACAATATTGCAGTAATAAATGAATTAAACAACATTAAATTTAAAACATAAAGTAGTACCATACTATTTTTTTTGTAAATCTATGTAGAAGCATAATATTTAATTGATGATGAGTCATGTATATATAATCAATTAATGTTGAATGATTTTAGAAAAACTTTTTTTCAGCAGTACATACATTTTTGGTAATGTACTCCTCACAAGGCTTGTAGTCAGGATGATTCTTTTGACTTGAATCAAATAAAATTGTGCAAGATATTTCAAATTTAGTTGATCCTTTGATGCTTACTGAAAAAAAAACAGTATTTAATTAATTATGTATGTATGTATGTATTTATTTTTCATCAATAAATCCTGTGCCCATATCATACCTCTAGTTTTAGGCAGACACACAACATTCGTATTAACATTTAGTGTGCATGTATCATTACAGCAGTCGTAATTTTTGTACATCTCCTCATTTAATGTGTATTCCTCCTTGCATGAACAGTTCTTCTGCAAACCATCAAATTTGCAATCTGCAAACAAGCACATTATAGTGTATTATTATTATTTGGATCATTAATTATAGATTAATCAGAAAGTAGCAACTGCCCATATATATATATATATATATATATATATATTTATATATTTTTTTCTCTTTCTCTTAAACTTTTATTACATGTGTTTGGGTCAGTTCCCTTATGTAGTACATTTTCATGTCCCCATCATTTACTGGCTATATTATTACACTTGAATTTTGAATATAAATTACGCATCCTTAAAATTACAGCAAGCAAATTAATTCTTGAACTTTCTAATGCTCAACAGGGTGGCCCCAATTTAGTTTTTTATGTACTCTAAATATAGGAGCTCATGTGTTAATGAAGTCTCAGCACAGTTTCAGTTTGAATTACACTTTGCATTGTGCTGTGTTTTGGGTTAAAGGAATGTATATTCAGTAAATTTAATTAGTATTTTGTTTTTAATTTCAAGCATTGTATGTCTGTTTACCTGTTGTGAGGCTGATGTTTGTTACAGTTGCGTTCGTTATGTCTATGCGAGTCTGCTCTCTCAGATGCGCAGTGATGTTGTCATACACCGATGACTCGATTTCAAGCTCTAACCAGAACACCTGAGTGGAATCCTCTGGAATGATGCATTGTGACGGTATTCAGTCCAACATGTAGATGATTAATAGAAAAATACACATTTATTCCATACACTATTACTAATATTGAACAGAAATAAAAATGTATACATATTACCTGCCACAGCAACCTATCAAACAAAAGTGTTAAAGAGTTAATGTCGAATGTAAATCTGTGTATATAACCGAAAAACTTTTATAATAATTCAATATTTTCCCACCTTAAAAAACAATCCCAGAAAAAGGAGAGTGATGCCTTTAGACAATTTCATTTTTGCGCCATCAATTTCTGGTGGATGGAACAGAGTGCAGGCATTCATATGAATATGTGCATACAGTATGTTTTCCATAAGGGACATCAACAGTGCAATTTACATCTATGAATTTTCAACATGTGATGCATCGTAAGGAGACATTAAACACGAGAAATAAATACAAAGATTAAAACTTTTTTCCTAATGTTGTGGGTTCAAGTCCCAGGTCCGGCAGAGATTGTAGGTGGAGGGAGTGAATATCCAGCGCTCTCTTCACCTTCAACTGCTCGTGTGCACTTGGATGGGTTAAATGCAGAGCACCAATTCCAAGTCTGGGTCACCGTACTGTACCTGGCCACAAGTCACTGCACATTTACAGTTTTGTTTCATGTGACAATGAAGACAATGCTGAAAATGTAGCTATACACCAAAGTAATAAATAACATTGCGAAATCAAAGGAATAGTTCACCCAAAAATGACAATTCTGTCATTTACTCACCCTCGAGTATTTCCAAATCTTCCAGATCTGAATTTCTTTGTTCTGCCGAACACAAAGGAAGATATTTTGAAGAAAGTTTGTAACCAGGCTGTTTTGGGTCACCATTGACTT
>JAUCMS010000031.1:592361-606799 GCA_032357445.1 Enteromius radiatus | reverse complement strand
TCTTTGTTCTGCCGAACACAAAGGAAGATATTTTGAAGAAAGTTTGTAACCAGGCTGTTTTGGGTCACCATTGACTTTATTTTTGCATATTATGGAAGTCAATGGTGACCCAAAACAGTCTGATTACAAACTTTCTTCAAAATATCTTCCTTTGTGTTCGGCAGAACAAAGAAATTCAGATCTCTTTTTGGTTGCTACGTTGTATTCCCCAATAGAATAATAAAAGCTACTACTATTATTTTAATTTCTAGTAATACTTCACAAGTACTCTTTGTAAGGGAACAATAGCCCCTGTCATTGCTAACAAAAATAATAAATAATTTATATGAAGAACACTGAGTAGAATCTATTAAACGTGTTCACGTACCCCTCTGCCGTCTCAGTCCTGTCAGCCGTATTGTGCCGTGGATTCAGGGTGCAGTTTTATTACTGTATTCACTTTCATAAAAGGCTTCAAGCGGCGGTACAGACAAGGTGAGAGAACGGTATGATAACCCACTCAAAGAATATTCCCAATAGTCATCCTGATTTGCATTATTCAGGTCACATGACTCAAAATATAGACCACTGTAAATGATATCACAGTTCCACTTAAAAATATGTGTTCTTCTAGCCAAAGTCCATACATCAAAAGTAAAAATTTGTGACGTTTCGTTAAAAGAGCACCATAGTTAGGTTATTCTTATTTTGTCATGAATCCGGTACACTGGGAAAATGCTGTACGATTTACTTTTCTTTCACCAAAAAAAGCTGCTTGTAAATTTCACAAAGTATTATGAAGAAGCAGCAGGTAAGACTGAGGTAAACTGTGTGTGTGTGTGTATCCATAAATCAGTTTTCAATGTTACTTTACTAAGCGCCAAATGGACAGATGAACTGTTTTCATCATCAAACAGGTCGAAAAATACCACTGATGCACATTTAGCCTAATCTAGATTGCAAAATATGACAGAGACTTAAGGGTGTTGGACTTTTTGTCACAAAAAAACACCATTCGCATGTTCTTCCTATGTAATTACTTATCAAGGTGCACCATCATAGACGTTTCGATCATTAGCGTCATCTGATTTGTTTGAATGTAAATATGTAGTTAGTAAATGGCCATTTCTGTATATTAAAACCCACAAATGACTGTGCTTATCTCGTGTCTCTGATACAACCTTCTTGATTTGCATTTATTTTGCTTACAAGAAACATGTGCTCCTCATGTTCACATTATAAACCTTATCTGCTGTAACTCGTCAAACTGTATTACAGCTTTTGTTTTCTAACATGCTTCAGTTCTTTGCCTATAATGCACAGTTGAAGAAATAAAAGTGTAGCTATATCCAGTCTTTCCTTATCGTTATACTAGTCATCAAAACTTTTCCAGCGCATCTTAATTGTCATGCAGTATGTAGGCGCATTTGATCTCAAGCATTAAAGCTGAAGCTCTAACATTTTTGTTGTTGTTGTTGGATAGAAACATTGAGTCCAAAGTCTAAAATGCATTATCGCCAAAGAAAAAAAAAATGCATTGAACACCACAGAATGTTCAAGAATAACAATCCCCCAGATGCTAGTTTGAATATCAGTAAAATCCAGTTGTTTGGGGAATCAGGCCTCAAGGAAACAGACCCTGTCAACAGCACGCTCATTCATTTACAATGTATAAACAAAAGTACCTACAGTCGCTGCTCGCAAAAATTCCCCAAAATAGCATAATGGCATTTGCATTTTAATTTGCATTTGCAACGACATCTACTTTACTGACTTTTGCTTTCCTGTGAAGTTATAATATTTATAATATTTATTTCTGTACTGTTTAAACTAGTATATTATATGACAAACCCCTCTGGAGTGCCCTTGGAGATTTAAAGTTAATATTTCAACAACTGAGCATCGATCTGTTCATGAATTTCTGATGTTGGATATTGGTCACACAACATGCAAACGATTTATATTTTATGCTGTATTTTTATTATTTTGCTTTTCATCAATACATGAGCCTCACACAATGGATGTTGGGAGTTCACCCAAAAATTAAGATTTGACAAAAAAAAAGATACATTTTGCATCACACCACTTGTTTCACAAGTGGATCTTCTGCAGCGAATGGGTGCAGTCGATTAAAAACAACAATAATTCACAAATAATGAATTGTTATGAATCCCATTTTAGCCAGAAGCAATGGTTTGATGTTAAAAATGAATTGTTTTCTACAAAAGTTAAGATGATGCGATGGAGTGCTGTGGATTATTGTGATGTTTTTAATCAGCTGTTCGTACTCTCATTCTGACGGCACCCATTCACTGCAGAGGATATATTGCTGAGCAAGTGATGTTATGCTAAATTCAAATATAAATTTCCTGTAGGTTTGCTCCTGCAAACATAGCATCTTCCCCATTATCATCAACGTTAACATCTATTTTACAATGCAAATCTATCAGAGGGAAGTGCAATAAATCTGAATGTAGGGTACCCTATATGATGTTATCTCTGGTTGCTATAAGTTAGAAGAGCACATCCTCAAATCAGTATCATATTCTGCTCTCTACAGATTGATAATTAGTGTCCTTACCGGACCAGAAAGTTCTGCTGAAAGCTTTATTCAGCAGGAAGTTCCCTCAGGCTACACTGTAATGCCATTCAATGGTCTTTGGACGGTCGACTCACCATATTTCAGTAAAAGAACTGACATTTAGCCAAGAAATAGCACTCTGAAATGTCAGCGTGGCATTTGTCTGTTTATAAAGTTGAAGCTGAGCACCTGACCATGAATAAAGCACAGCATTAGCCTGCTAAATTCACCTCCAACCACTTGCGTAGCAATATGAAAAGCCACAAATTATGTATTTGGTACATTTTCATTTTGTCGTTTTAGTACTGTGGACATTTAGCGCCTTTGTGTATTTTGCGCGTTGGCGACATCTGCTGGATAAATGTAGGAATAACAAACAAAAATTCCTCTTTAATGCAGACTTTTAAGGTGTATATTTTTAGTACACATGTATATAAAAAAAATCTTATGTACATATCATTTTTTTTAAAATATTATTTATCATATGTTATTGATAAAAATGTTTGCATGTGTATGGATGTGTGTCAATATGAATGCATCTTAATTTTGGGAAACTTTTCAGGAACCTGTCCAGGTTATACGTCACCCCAAAATTAAATATCTTTATTTATTTATTTTGCTTTTGCTAGAAAATAAAGCCTTAGTTTGTTCACATAGTGTTAATAATAATAAAGCACTTTCCAACGTCTCCCATTACAATATTGAGAAAACAGAAAATTACTATTAAATTCTAATGCAAAATTGATTGTTTCTATTTTTATCTTGGGGTGAAATATGAGTCAGATTTGTGAGACACGGCACATTATGTACAAATGCTTTTATTATAAAAACTGATTTGCTGAACATTCTGGATCTGTACTTTACATCATCATACATTAACATTTTAGTGCATGTTGAAATTTTTTTTTCTTTGGTTATATGTACAGCAGCTACTCATAAAAAACAATACAAATGTGACAGAAATATACAGTCTACTGTATAAAATAATTACAGACTCCAGTAATGTCTGTAATTAGCATTACTGACATCATCAGTATACAGTACATCATATGTACAGTTCTCAGTGTTTCTGCTATACAGAGGTCTCGTTCTCCAGCTGAGACACAGGATTTGATGAGAGAAAAGTTTCTGTCTCTTCCTCAGTCCCAGCATCCGGCTTTACGTTTCCATTCATTTCTTTATGACCATCGATCTGCTAGAAGCAGGTTTACTACTGTAAAATCAGCCAGAGCAACGATGCATTTTACTGTAAAACCAAGGACAGTCTTACCGTGTGCTCAGGAGGAGCTGAAGAGCAAGTGCTCGGCTTCACCAGCTTGTGCAGAAGGGACCGTACCGTTTCCATCACAGGATATACTGTGCCAGAGGCCACATCGTCTGCTTTCGTTGGGCCTTCACAAAACAGGATAGGAAAAAAAAAATTAAATAAAATAAAAATGATAAAATCTTTGATAAAATGAAAGCTTGTTTCCACCACATAATAAGAAACTAAAAAAGTAAAGAGGTAATCTTATACACAATTTTGGTGTAAAGAAATTCTCAGTTTTTGTTCTGAGATTTGTGAAAAATGTAATTATTAAAAAGTTTAATTATTTTTTTACTGTTTTATGGCAGAAACAAGTTTGTTTATACACTCTTAGAAAAATATTTATTTTCAATTGAGCAATTTTTTAATCTTTTTAATTTATTTTTAAATATAGCTTTAAGCTTTCATTTTTTTTTTTATGTATTTTTTGAAGCTTTTATTTTTTTAAATATAATTTTTAATATGACTCGATGTTAATTTTAACATTAACATCGATTACATTTTTAAATTAAACAATGCACATGAACGAACACTGGACAACAATTTTTTTTAAATTAATTTAATAAATTACTAAAATATATATTGTTAACTGTTAGTTAACATTCATGTTAACTAATACATCTGCTAATGTTAACAAATGGAACCGTATTATACAGTGTTACCTGCTTTATTTTTCAGTTTTTTTAATACCTTTAGTCTCTGCAATTTCTACAGTGTATTGAGCTATTGCTAGGCTTTTGTGCTCGAGATTTTTTTTTTACCTATTTTATCATGCAAAAACTACCTTAAGGCTACATGACTTTTAAGATCTGAACAGATGTTTAAAACACTAGACATCATACACTTACAGACTCTGTAAATAGTGTCAAAGGAAAACTGGGCATCATACACTTCACGAGCGAGGATCTTTAAAAGTTGTTCCGATCACAACAAAGGAAGCTGTCAGCTTTATTCTGCAGACTGGCTCAGTTTAATGTCAGTGTTTCTTACCAGTCACGAAGCTGATAAAGAGTCCGATGAGCACCACGGTGGAGGAGTTGAGGGCGCTGTACCACATGTACGACAGACAATAAAACCCATTCAGGCCTACAGGTCTGCTGGAAGATGAGAAAAACATTTAATTCTTTCCCTAGGCATATACATTACAGTGCATGCTGGTACTGAACTACAAGTCACCTGGCAGGCATGGCTGTGATGTTTTCAGAGGGGACAGGTGCGATGCTAGTAGAGTTAAGTGGAAACACTTGAACAGAACTGGGCATGTGAGACAAAAAGCCACCAATGCCAACCCAGAAAGCCATGACTAGTCCTGCAGCAAGTCCTATTACAGCTCCCTGAATAAACGAGAGAAAACTTACTTATCCCTGTGGATGGACTTACGGATGGAAGGAAAGGAAGGAACTTACGATGCTATTAGCACATGGGAAAAAGATGCCGAGACAGAACAGACCGAGCAGCGGCCCACCAACCATCCCAAAGATACTGAGAGCTGCCTGAAAGAGAAACGCACAACACTCTTAGACACTGATTTTATAAAAGAAATGCATAGTTCACCCAAAAACTTACTGAGTACTTACCTTCAGGCCATCTAAGATAGGTGATAGTTAGATTATTTGTTTGTTCATTGGAACAGATTTGGAGAAACATTACATGACTTGTCCACCAATGGATGCTCTGCAGTGAATGGGTGCCGTCAGAATGAGAGTCCTGATAATTCATAAGATTCATAAGATGGTCTGTGCATATTTCTCTCCTGATGACTTTTAAATGGAGAAAACAATACTATTGATTATAGACTCTTATAGACTACATATTTTAACCAGCCATTTCCTCACAAACACACAGCTTTTGGCTTCGCAAGATGTTAACTGATGGAATGAAGTGGTATGGATTACTTATCATGATGGTTTTATTAGCTGTTTGGCACCCATTCACTGCAGAGGATCCTCAGGAACTCATTTACATAGTGGATGGCCTGAGGGCGAGTACATTTTCCTCCAAATTTACTCTTTTTTTCCTAGTATGAAGATGATTGTAGTAATCTAAAAAAAAATCTATTTTATATTGTAATAATCTAAAAAAGTATTTTGTTTAACACAATAATTGTAAAAGTTCTTAAAGGAACTTTTATTTTTAAGAGTATTTCACACATTTCTTAACACAGGCTGATTACTGTTATATTCACTCATCACTGCTTATAAAGCATGCACGTTTACCTGAAGAACTGAACTGTTCACCAAGTGCACGACATAAGCCATAGCCAGACATACAATCCCATACGACAGAGCTGGGTGAGAAATAATCATGCATTATAAACATGCTCACTGAAAGCTTTATTTGATCTCTTTGAGTGAAGGGAAAATCAGCTGAAACATATTCTATCATTGTGCATCAGTGGAGAGACGGAAATCATTTCAAATGAAGAGATGAGCATCGAAGATAATGTCTCACCCAGCATCTTTGACAGCAGAGTGGCTCTGGCCTCCGTCATTGAGTAATGAGGTTTGATCAGATCCACCATAGTCACCGTGGCTAATGAGTTAAAAGCTGAGGATATTGTACTGTGAATGAGAGGGAGATACAAATAAGTATATTTCCATATTTTGTTGCATGCTTATGTGCCGACTACTGTCTGTAGAATGTGCTTATTATAGAGACAAAAATAAAGCAGATTTGCATAAACATGAAAAATTTGGTTCAGTAAGGTTTATTTTAACTCCCTTTCTGTAAGATAAATAATCAAAAGCAACAGTAAAGGCATTTAGAAAGTTACAAAAGATTTCTATTTTACATAAATGTTGTTTTTTGAGCTTTAATTCATTAAAAAAACCTGAAAAACGTTTAAAGTTGAAGTATTGAAGTAGCACAACTGAACAAAAATGTTATATAAAAAAAACATAATCAGAAAGGTTTCATGAGCAGGATCAGCATATTAGAATAATTCCTGAAGTGATCATGTGACACTAAAGACTGTAGTAGTTATAACAGTTGTTTTAAATAATAACTTTTGCAATATTATTGATTTAATAAATGCAGCCTTAGTAAGCAGAAAAGACTTCTTTCAAAAGCATTAAAAAACTTAACCATTACTTATTTATTTATACAAAAACGATGCATGCAAAACAAATCTTACTGAAATATGATCACTTCAATTATCATGTTACCTGAGAGATGCACTGAACAGACATGCCACAAACAATCCAGGAAGTCCAGGGAAGTTTTGTAACATGTCCATGACAAAATACAGCACCATCTGTAAAGACAAAACACATCATATGAATTCACTATTTATGTCAGGAAGCTCCAAATTCCATGACTGTTGTTCAACGCTGCTAACCTGGTCTTTGGACTTGGTATACTGTTGTTCTAGAGGGCTGTTGTTACCGTAGCAGGCATACATGACCAGACCCATCAGACAACTGAGCATTAAAGCCACCTGAAGACAGGGAAACACCATATAGCAGGACCTGCACGAGAAAACAAGACGTTTTGTGACACATACGTTCATCTGAGAGCCTTAGGTGTTTGTACGCGAGTAGAAGGAGTGCTTACATGACAGCTTCTTTCTCTGTACGAGAACTGAGATACCTCTGAACCTGGGCCTGGTTCACTCCATACAGAGACAGCATCAGAAACACTCCTCCAACACCTAGCGTCCAGAACGTGTGTCTCACCGTTGGGTCTGGATTCAGGCTGGACAGGCACAGGCAGTCGATGTGAGAAATTACTTTAAGTATCAATATCAATCGTACAGCTTCCGTGCCATTTAAAGCATACATACTCAATCCCAGAGATGCGTCCACCATCTCTGACTTTCACCCAGGCATCAGAAAGACCACCAGCCTGATAAATGCCAACAATGATGACAGCCAGCTGACCAATAAACATCACTACTGTCTGGAAAACATCGGTCCAGACCACTGCCTTCAGCCCGCCCTACCAGGAGAACAGCATGCAAAAAGAAAGACTTCTTTGAGAGCATGAAAACCAGTCAATATGAAATGACATTTGTAGCCTGTTGCGATTCTAAGGATATTTAAACTTGTAAAATCTGAAATCTTTTCGCAGGCAGGCATGTAGTGGATTGTGTGCAACAGGTGTCTCGGTACAAATATAATCATGTCGATCATTACTAATTTGCATATTAAATATGATATAGGGTTAATGGTTAACATCAGATGTTGTCATCCAAAAATAAATGTTTAATTTGCAAAGCAAGCTGATGAAAGACAAATATTTGGTATCACGCACTGGGGAACTGTGCACAATAAAACCAGGCGCATGTAACAACTCAAAATCATCTTACCAGTGCTGTATAAAGAGTGCACACTAACCCAGTCGCCAACACTGCTCCCCATAAATGAAAACCAGTAACTAGAGACAGACATGTGTCATTACTTACAACAGACAGACAGTCATAGTCATGCATTAATATGTTAATTATGACTATATATATTTGTAACATTACCTGCATTCAATGCAAGAGCAGGTGTATAGATGCCAACACCCATATAAATGACCTGCAAAAAGGGACCACATGATAACTCTCTCCATGCAATGCATTAAATATGCAAACTTTACTTCACAACCGACAGGCAGGAACTTACCATCTGAAAAATAAACGTAACAGTGCCACATATTCGGACGGCCTTACAGAAGCGCAGCTCCAAATACTGTGAGGTGAATGAGAGTGAGCATGATTAATACAGGCATCAGTGGCAAAAGAAAAGTGCAAAACTTGCTGACAGTGTTGTGTTTGGTTGCCAGGATGTTGCTATATTATTACAAAAGTAGAAGCCCTAAAAGAATTTGCTGAACATTTATTCATTCTCAGGCCATCCAAGATGTAGATAAGTTTGTTTCTTCATCAGATTTGAAGAAAGTAGCACTGCATCACTTGCTCGCCTCTTTAGTGAATGGGTGCCGTCAGAATGAGAGTCCAAATAGCTGATAAAAACAAATAATTCACACCACTTCAATCCATCAGATAATGTCTTGTGAAGTGAAAAACTATGCTTTTTACTTGACAAGATGTTAATTTGTGGATTATTGTGATTACAGACTGTCAGTCTGACGGCACCCATTCACTGCTATGCTATATTTCTCCAAACTCATTTTCATCTGGGATGGCCTGAGGGTGACTAAATTTCCTGCATATGTTCATTTTCAGGTGAATGCCCATAAAGAACCTTTATTTTAAAGAGCGTTTGTGTTATTTCGTCATTTAAATGGATGTTTACCTGATAAACACTGGTGAGATGTAGTCTGTAAAACACAGGAATGAAAATGTGCGCTGGTATCAGGAGACCCAGAATATAAGAGCAGCCGATAAACCAGTACTGTGTGCCATTGGCGTAAATCTCAGCCGGCGTGCCAATGATAGCCACAGCTGACTGGAAGGTGGCCATGAGAGACAGAGAGAGGGGCAGGCACTTCATACTCCGGTCTGCGTACATGAACTCTTGCGTAGTGCTCTGGCGTCCTCCTGTGAAGGCGTGGTACAGCCCGATGGCCATGGAGGCCGCCAACAGCAGCGCAAATATCACATAGTCAATAACAGTGAAGTACTTGTGCCCTCCTGCTGGATCCATACCGAGACTGCAGGCATGAAGCGTGATATTAAAGTCTCAGCTGCGTGATCAGGACAAAGGTCAAAGCCATTGATCTGCAAATCTGATGATGACCTGAAAACATGTCACAATTGATATAAGATAATGCACTTACTTAGTCAATAAGGTTACAATATCATGTTAGGCAGGTATGTTCATATATTCGGATAGTCCCTGTCCTTGATTCTGATTGGTCTTAAAATACTCTACAGACATACATCTTTGTTTATGTCTGTGTGTTGCTCGGCAACCACTGTGTTCCAACCACAACCGTTTTTGTTTGGCGGAAGACTAATATTTTTATTAATATCATTACACCTTATGTGCTCCGTTTCATTTTGTGAAACATTACTACGTATACAGAATAACCATTTTTTAAAAGCAGTAAGCCCCGTGAAGTCATGCAAAGCATTACAACGCCCCTTACATGTTCTTGAGGCTTATTGCTTCATTAAAATTCACCCTATCAATCTTCTAAATGCATTTTATCTTACTGTGAATGAATGATACTTTAATTTGACATTTTTTAATTAAAATGTCGTGACTTCATCTTCCAGTGAAAACATCACTTATCTCTGGTGATGTAGTTGGACTCCTTCAATCATTTAGTCCACTTACATGAAACTTGAAAATGAGATCTGCCTCCATTTTTACAGCCACGCCCACTTATCAACATCCAATCAACAACTCTTTGACTCCTTTCTACATTTTTCCTTTTTCAATAATTTCGTAATTACTAAATTGTTTAGATTGTATGCATTATTTATAAATTATTATGTAATTAATTTATTCTATTAATTACATTTTTACTTTCAGGAAGCAACTTGCTCCAAAGTTGTACATAAATAGGTTATAGTAATCATTCAGCATCATTGTGATATTAGCGTCTACTTTTTTCTGTAGGGCTCTAATGGGTTAATCAGGGATGGTGAAGGCTAAACCATGAGGCACTACAGGGTTAACAGTTCCTGGCAGTAGTTGTGACTACTTTGCAGAGACGCCGCTTGCTTGTGGTTTCAACTTTACCCCAAATGCATGACCTAGAAACATAATTCATGTAAAGCATTAAAAACATTTGTATTTGCTAACTCATCTACCAAGTTAACTCTATACCAGTTGTCTATGCTATTTCACTTCCTTGTTATTGTGGGTTGGTTTGCAGACGCATGCTCTGTTTCTCAGTGTTCATACAGTGTTTGTCATCATCAAAAGCGCATGCAGCGCGTTAAGTGTTTGCTCGACATGCAGGTGTTCTTACCTAAAGCAGTCAATCAGATCAGCTGGAGCTCCGCACACTTCATGTGTGTCACTCGACGGCCAGACACTGAATGTCAGTGTCGCACTCCTCCCAGTGCTACAGATGCCATCACGCCTGAAGGTTACTGAGCCACCTTATTAGTCAAAAACACAGTGTGCACCTTAGTTTACAATCTAAAGCTGATCAGTGATTGTTATCGTGTTTACCAACATAGACAGGTGCACCTGTTTTTCTCTATACATGCTTTTTGGCTGAATATTACATTTAATAATAAATAATAATAATATGCGCATTCCAATAAAAATGCAACAACGTGGGGAGAAAATAGAGTAGACTTGAGCACTGATTAGATTACGTGGCTGCGCGCACAGTGCGCATTGATGACGCGCTCAGAGCGCAGTTTGTGTTTTAGCTTCCGAGGTCGAGCCTGACACAAACGCGCGCCACATTTCGAAACGTTCTATTTACAAAGAAACATAATAACAAAAGTAAGAAATCCGCGCGCCAAGAAGAAAGTCATGGACAGCTTAATGGAAACAATGGAGCAAGGTAAACGTATGCCTTATGAGTCTGTTATCAATTAACGTGTTAAACACATGGCTAATTTTATTAGTCTGTTCTGCTGTTTTCTAGGTGTCCTAAAATATACTAGCCTAGTGTTTACGCTACATGCATGGAGTTAATTTTGTGAACATATACAACTAAACTCAATTTATTGTCACTACATTGCTTCTAACGCAACGTTTTCCCCAATGTCTTTTGTAATTTCTTTTTTACAAAAACTACTGACAAAATATTCAGTTAATTTACCTCAACAACAAATGAATAAATATACGATACACTGCACACATTAATTTAAAATGCCTAATAACAATTGAGTAACACTATATTATACAATCACTTTGTCAAAATGTGTTTTACGTTCAGTTCAGTTAATTTAAGTAATCAAGAATGAATAAAAAGAGATTCCTCATTCAGATACTAAAGTATTCTATATAATATTTAGTAATAATGCGTAAAAGTGCTCTAAAGATCTAAAAAACAATAGTTGACCCTAGCATTTTCTTGAAAATTTACTCCATCCAAGATGTTGATGAGTTTGTAGATTTGGAGAAATGTAGTTTGCTCACCAAAGTATCTTCTGAAGTGAATGGGTGCCGTCTGTTAGATCATACCTCTACACCAGATAATAAAGATTCAGCCCCGGATGTCAGATCCTATCAGAAAATATCCGTTTTGTCTGGTAGCATCAGCAAAATAGCTAATACCCAAAACTTGTAAACAGGACGTCTTGTCTGGTATCCAAAATACCCCAAACTCTATTAACAGCCACGAAGTTGACCCCAAAAAAGCCAAGATGATAAATAAAGTGATAATAAAAAGGGGCAGTCGTAGTTGCGTATGTTTTAAGGTTCAGACTTCATCTGGTTAGCACTAATTCAGCAAATAGTGTTATACCAAACTGATTCACAACAACATCCCATAATCCTTGAGTTTCCATAAACATTCCCACTTATCTCTTATCGAACACAAACAGCCCTTGAAACCACAGTCATAACTGTTTATAAGACTAAACAATGGAAAATAGTAAAAAAAAAACACAATATGACTAATAAATTAATGAATTATATATATATATAGTTGTAATTGACTATAATGATTATTATAAATGATTATAAGATTAAATGGAATGATTAAATGATGAATGAGTAAAAATAAGTGAGTTATTTGGATATAATAGATAAAATATAAAGCACAAATGTATGATTGCTCACTGGAAGCAAAAACACAGTTAATTTTCATGTCAAAATGAGGGTCCAAACATTACAATATAGTTCATAAGTAGTCCACACCACTCCAGCCAATCATCATAATGTTTTAATTTAATGATCATGTCGCGCCAAAACGGCAATCCATAATAATGCCTTCTGATAGCATGCATTCACTGCATTTTTGTGTAAACTGTTCCTTTAAACTCTAAAATGTAATTTTATTTGATAAAAATATGATATCTAAGGTGAGGCACAATCACAAGCTATGTTTTATTATTATTATTATTAAGGTTTTCATGACTTTTTAGTCATTCAACAATATTCATAATAAAGAAAGAGTAGCTGTGTCCGAACCTTTATCTGCTAGTGTAAGTAAGTGTGTTTTCACATACACTGTGTTTTTAATGCATGCTGTGATTGTTGTAAGATATGTCAGGTGTTCTGGGTCACCTGATGGCTTTAGAGAGGGGAGGTATGGGACAGCAAGACCAGCAGGACTCTCAGAGGTTAGAGATGCTCAAAGCCAGAGCTCTGACCCTCCGTGCCGAAAGAGATCAACTCAAACATCAGACAGATGTGGTCAAGGTGAGATGGGGTTGAAATGGTGAAGAGACATTTATATCATATCTAACTCTGATATGATAATGTAAAAAAGTTTATATTGGTCTTACTCTAAACCCATGTGCTTTGTGATCCACTTTTTCACATTGCACGGCAGATCCTGAAAGATAAAATCAGTAAAGATCTTCCACTGGATGATGATGATGATGCTGCTGCTGCAGACGGCTTGATTGAACTACAGAAGTCTTTGTTAACAGCTTGGAGAATGCAGCTGAAAGATCTTCAGCGTGCTCATCACTTGCTTGGTAATTTTGTACCAATTAAATCACATTGAGTTCACCTGTCTATCACCTCTGTTTCAGGCCTGATCGATTGTGCTGTCTTTCTCAGGTGGCTATGACTTGGTGGAGTGTAAGGAAGGGAAAAGCGTGTGTGTGTCTTTTCACACTGCCTTTGAGGGTGTGTATTTGGAGACGTATAACATGGAGCTGGACCTGACGCGCACCGTGCAGATCTCTCGCCATAACGTCCCCCCGTCATTCCCACTCGAGAGTTTGGCCAAACAGAGCCTGCAGAAAGACCTGAAAGCCTTCCTGCAGACCCTCAGCCACAACCTCAACGCTTTAGCTGCTCGCAGACGACAGGTTTGCCTCCTCAAGGTATTCAGGGTCCTTCATTTATTGTACAGTCTATACTAGGGTTTGGGGTCTGAACGATAACATTTTAATATTTTCTAAATAAATCTCTCATGCTTGCTAAGTGTGCATTAATTTGATCAAAAACATAGACATTTAAAACATTAATATTGTTAAATATTATCACTTTTGCCTAGAAATGAGAATTTTTAGCATCATTACACCAGTCTTCAGTGTCACATGATCCTTCAGAAATTATTCTGATATGCTGGTTTTCTTCTTTTTAATAATGTTGAAACAGTTCTGCTGCTTAATGTTTTTGTGGTAACTGTGGTAGGTATTTTTGATGAATAGATCTCTGATTATCAGAGTCTTTACTTGCACTTCGCTCAATTTAATGCATTCTTGATTCATTCTTTTTTTGTCTTTGTCACAGGAGCTTGTTGGTTCGGTGGAGGTGATGGAGAGCAATCAGCTGTGCAGTATTCTTGTGCTCATGTGTACGGCTCAAAGCGAGACTCCCAAAGCTGTTCTATGCACACTGGAGTACAGCGATCTCACACAGTGTCTTCCGACACGGGTTAGCATCGAGTGTGAAGGTATGGCACATCACAATTTACTGAACTGAACTTTTATAAGCTCCACCTCTTTGTTTATATGATTTCGGGAGGAGCATGTACTCGGCTAACCACAGCTGACACTCGTTTCCTAATCAGCCTATTGCCTGATCATCCTAT
>JAUCMS010000031.1:561019-591871 GCA_032357445.1 Enteromius radiatus | reverse complement strand
ATTTCGGGAGGAGCATGTACTCGGCTAACCACAGCTGACACTCGTTTCCTAATCAGCCTATTGCCTGATCATCCTATCCTAGCAATAATGTATTTTAAGATATGTCAGTGCAAGCTTTTTCCAGTTTAGACAGCTTTGACATTTATTTTAATCTAGGACTAGTCTTAAAGATGTAGTAGGAGAGCTGGGAAAATGCTTACTTTTTTGAAAACGCACGTTAATGCAAAATGCCATCCAAAGCAACGGCTCCTGAAGTCATGAACGTTCACCGAAAAGATGATCACAGGCGACATTTAAACATTACTGTACTGTACATCATGAGTCACTGTACTTCATAATGCTACAATTCCAAACATTTTGAAAAATGGAATTATATGTCGCACGTTTCATTTGAATCAAGTGTGAGGTTACAAGGTAGTTCTATCAGTTGTATCAGTATTTTGTGTTAAATTATACAGTAAATCCAAAATAATATTAATAAGACAATTTGATCAAGATCAAATTTATTTTGGAAATAATGTTTTGTTACTGACGTTCATTTGGAAATTAGAGCAACAGTGTAATCAAAGCATGCTTTATTGACCTTTAAATATTTGGAAAAGGATAAGGAACTGGGTTACATTAATTTTGTATTTACTTGCTTTTATTCTTGTAGATAAAATGCTTTCAGAATCTCCACAGTGGAAGAAAAACCAGTCTCTGCTGCTGGAGTCTCCAGCTCATACGGCTGTCCTGACCATGAGGAGGATGGGAAGCATCGCTTAACGAATATGACAAAATGAACACCTTATTGTAAATAACGTTCTCTTACAGTGCAGTTCAAACCTGACAGCTCTACATTGGGCCCATATAACCTGAGAGATGCACCGATCTTTACATTCAGAGGTAGATGAAGGCGTCGTGATGAAACAAACAACTACTTAGCCTGATTCATTCATTCAAAATTCTCTTAATGGCACACAAATGTTCATGCATACAGTGTCAAGTGCTCTATAGAGTTGAGAAAGCTCCTTATTTTCTGTTGTAGTTTTTCTCTCTGCAGTTGTTTCAGTCTTTCTTTATACCTTCGGTAATACTCTTCCTGATACATCCGCTCTTTCTGAGAGATGCTGTCGATCAGCGCCAGGTCTTTTAGCTGTAGAATGGAAAGCTGACCATTTTCAGAAGCTTTGAATTTCTCTCTGACTGTCATAGATGGAGATGAACCATCTTGCTGGACAGAGAACGATGCTGATATAGCAAACCTCTCTTCCTTATCACCCTCATACGTTTTCACCGAGGATAGAGGTCTGAAAGCTGGTGCGGATTTTGAAAATCGTATCCCGTTCGCGTCATTCATCCTGACCTCTGATATGACTCTCATTGTGTTGTTTATGGTTGCGTGCGGTTCACAAACCCTTAAGTTCAGCAGCCGTTTGTGCTCTTTTAGCACTAGCTCTCGTTCCTGCTCCAGCAGCCTGAGGTTGAGTTTATATTTGGCTGTGATGTTGTGTAGTTTCCACTGAAGATGGACGTCCTCTTTGTGGTTCAGCAGTCTTACGTCCATGGCACGGCAAGATTTGGGTCTCTTAATGCTTAGCTGTGTTGACATTTTGAGATGCGTCTTTAATAAAAACAAATAAATAGAATGAAACACAGGTTTCGGGTAAGCGCACAAATGCAGATGTATTTTAACGAACACATACAGTGGGTTCAAACGCCTCATAAGCTTTTTAGACTTCTGGAAGTCAATTAATGTTTCAAAGCTTATTTATTTTCCATAAATATGTATATTGTGTATAAATAATAAATGTACTGTACCTGAAGCTGCTGCATATGGTTTGTTATCTGGTTTGAGCATGTAGACTTGGAATCTGCTGCTATGACACTTAAATATATAAACAATGTCTTTCCTTCTGTCAGGTTTCAGGGTTTTGAATTTCAAAGGCGTTGGTTCACATGATCACTATTGTGCCAAAGTACTCTTTCCTTCAGATCTTCAGATTTAATAGCTCACAACTCGCATTTACTTTTATCTAAAAATTATTTCAGTATTTTCAATAGTACACAGTTTTATTGTATTCTGATTTATTATTTACTCCCATTGCCGGGATGACGTTATTATTGTACATATCAGTATTATATAATATCCTCTAGCCAAGCAATTTGGAGAACTGGGTTATATTAACAGAATATTATATATTGATAAATAAATTCTTTGTACAGTTTGGAAAAATTGGGCTTATTTGTACTAATGTAAACCTGGGATGAGGAGTATTACTAGATTATAAAACTATAAATTATCTTAAAATTTATTTTGAATGTAGTTCTGCTATGGTAACAATGGTATATTTCTTTGACTACCATGGTATTTTGGGGGTACTTTTTTGTCTCCAACATTTCATTTGATTAGTTAATGATCAGTGAACAACATTCACAGCATTAAAACTTTAAGACTTAAAGGTAAGGTTTATCTTATTTGGTTTCGTTTATGTTTTTCAGTGTAAATGTTTAATACAACGTCAAAGTGGGTTGTGTTATATTAAGTAATCAGAAATAAAGAATTAATGTCGGTGTTGTGTCATAATTGGTGTCATTCCTGCAAAAACAACTTTTGCACGGATTTGTTCTAGAATTTAAAAAAAAAATGATTCTTGCGGAATTTTTGACATCATATGTGCGCTGAAATTGCGCAGAAAAGCAGACGCTGATGCATGCAATTCACTTATTTAACGCAGGAGAGGTTACGTTGCAACAGTGTTTTTATGATATGAAGCTTCGCTTAAATATCTTGTTTTAATTAAGTTTTTGAAGAAAAGCTTGTGCCCTGTTTGTTTTAGATCGCATTTAAACAAATGCAAGAAGAGAAAACAGTAAGTAAAAAAAAGTCACGTGTTTATTATGTAATGCTAATTTTCAAAGTTTTAGAAATAAATGACTTTGAAGTCCCTTTGTTTAGTTATAATCGCATTGCCAAAGTATTGCATGGAAAAAAACAACAACATAAAATGATAAAAGGCAAATTAGCATGGCAAACAGCATTTCTTCTCATTTTCTAGTCAATGCAGGCAGTGTGTGTTGATGAATCAGGGAAGCTGGAATTGAAACATATTCCACGGCCTGAACCCAAAGATGGACAGCTCCTCATCAGAGTCACCGCGACCGCTTTAAACCGAGCTGACCTGCTGCAGGTAAACCATAAGATCCTGCAGGTGTTTGTACCTTGGATAAACTGAGTCTCACTTATTTTGATTCACAGAAAAGGGGTCTTTACCCTCCTCCTCCTGGAGAAAGTGAGATCTTGGGTCTGGAGGCCAGCGGTGTGATCGCTGACATCGGCCCTGGGGTCAAAGGGAGGTGGCAACTTGGAAGTAAGGTAATGGCTTTACTAGGAGGAGGAGGGTATGCAGAATATGTTTCTGTTCCAGAAGAACAGGTCATGCCTGTCCCATCACCCCTCACTCTTTATCAAGCTGCAGCTCTTCCCGAGGCCTGGCTGACTGCCTACCAACTTCTGCACTTCATAGGTAACATGATGTCAGCTTGCTTTGTGTTTTCATTTTTAACCAAAAGCAACATTATCTGAACATGAACTCACTCTTAAGCCATCCGAGACGTAGCTGAGTTTGTTTCTTAATCAGATTTGGAGAAATGTAGCATTACCTTATTTGCTCACCCATGGATCCACCCGATGGGTGCCGTCAGAGTCTAAACAACTGATAAAAACACCACAGTAATCCAGTATAAAGAAATCTGTAGACACGGATCAAGTACTGTTTACAAGCAAAACCAGTCCAAAACAGTTCTAAACAAATATGTGCATGGATTTTAATGTCAGGGGGCAACAGAGGATGGACCTTTTCATTAAAAAGTAGTGTTGTTATAAATTATAGACCTGTATTTTACCAGAAGCATCTTAAGTTAAAACCCCTTGATTGTGTATTTGTTTCCTACACTCACGCAGCTTTTGGCTTCAAAGGATGTTAAATGATGGATTGGAGTTATTTGAAGATTATTGCTATGTTTTTGTCAGCTATTTGGACTCTCATTCTGACGGCACCCATTTACTGCACTGCTGAGCAAGTGATGCAGTGCTTTAATTCTACAAATCTTTCTGTTCCAGAAACATGTTGTATGGAGTACATTTTCAGCAAACCTTCATTTTTCGATTAAATATTCCTTTGAAGGATCCAAATGCATTATATTTTCATATGCTGCTATCTTTTATAGCCAAAGTGAAGCCGAATGAGACGGTGTTGATTCATGCTGGCGCGAGTGGAATCGGCTCCGCTGCCGTTCAGCTGGTTCGCTTGAGCCGTGCGATTCCAATAATAACAGCAGGAAGTGCAGAGAAGTTAAAATTTGCAGAACAGATGGGAGCAGCTGCAGGAATCAATTACAGAGAGGAGGATTTTTCTGAAAAAGTATTGCAGTTTACTGAAGGTCTGTTATCAGTATTAGTGTTCTATATTAAATATTAAAACGAACACATTTCATTTAAAGTGTGTGTGCGCTTTTGTGCAGGTAAGGGAGCTGATGTAATTCTGGACTGTGTTGGTGGATCTTTTTGGGAGAGGAACATTTGTAGCCTTGCAGTAGATGGACGATGGGTGCTTTATGGCTTGTTAGGAGGAAAAATGTCTGAGGGAGACTTGCTTAGCAAGCTTTTGAGGAAGAGAGGCAATCTTCTTTGCACTCTCCTGAGATCGAGAAGTTTACAGGTTAGACTCAGGAATACTTCATATTTCATAACAAATCAAACACATTTTCTTCATGAACTGTAGACTAAAAGGAATGAGTTTCTATATAAAGTTATGATTGTGTTTTATTTCTAGTATAAAGCAGAGCTGGTCCAGAGTTTCACAGAGCAGGTTTTGCCACACTTCCAGTCGACAGATCCTCCCTTGTGGCCTGTGATAGACAGCATGTTCAACATGGAGGAGGTTGAAATGGCTCATCAACGTATGGAGGCCAACAAAAATATTGGGAAAATAATTATCAAAATTGGGAACTCTTGATCATAAAAAGCTGTTGCATTATGGGTGTCCCAAGTTAGAATAACTTGTCTGCTCTCCAATGTTGTATTATAATAAAGACAAAACACCAAATAATAATAATAATAATAATAATAAATAAAATATCAGCATGGATGTTTCATTTGAAATTATGACAAGTAAATCATTGTTAAGACCACTTATAAAATCTATTAATTTTAAATGTTGCATAAAATGAATTCACATAAATAAATATCTTAAAGACATTTATGAGAGGAAAACATCTTTAGGGTAAAAAAAAAAGGTATTTTCTGATTAAAATCAGATTAATGAGATACAATTCTGTGCTTGGTTTAAATCTTTATATGATCTGTTCTCCTAATTATGTGTATTACTTAAACTACTGTCTTATGAAATGTTTAAATAGTCTTGCAATATGGCTAAATGAAAAAAAAAATCGTTTTGTATATTTGTATTTTAAAATGATTTGAATAAATCTGTGATTATTCAATTATTAATAACTTTTAAAATTCCTCTGCTGAAGTTGTTGCAAGCGTCCAGTTATTTAAACGTTTTAAAGATGTTTTATTGATTACTTGCGAGTTAACGCAAGGATCATTCAAATCATTCATTTATAGGTTTGCGAGCGTTACTTTTATATGTTCTCTGAACATTTTAAAACAAGCATAGTTACATAAATAAATAAAACAAATCACGATTTAACAGTTTCATGAATTCTATAGGCCATAGAACGTTTTGAGCAGCTTTGAACGAACGTCTACGTTATAAATATTACTATTATGTATTATAACTTTAAGAGAACGTTCGCCACTGTTCTGAGAACGTTCTGTTATTTAGGTATTGAGCGGGTTTTGTAAACTAGGTGCGCCGGATTACAGAGGTTACTCGCACTAGTCACCGCTGCTCTCTTTCAATGAGCTTTTACTTGACGTAGGAACTTTATTTCCTACTTCCTGGTCTAAACTGTGCTCAAGATCAATGGCTCCACTTCACTTTTCTCCGCTGTATATTACTATATCAGTACAATATGGCTAGAAATGAATGCACAAGCAACTTCGAACAAAAATCGACTACTTTTCATAAACGGTAGGTGATCGATTTTATTGATTATTAGTTCTCTGTCAGGTCAGGTGATCATCTCTTAACAGGCCTGAGCTCAAATCAGCGCCTGTCGATATTCATTTTCTGGATGAATTATTATTTTTTTACACTTAATATCTTTTTAAATGGATAAGGATTATTTATCAGTGATATTTCCTGTTTTGTTTGTAAGTGGGTGTGTAAGGTTAGTTCACACAGGTGTCTATTGTGCTTTGATATGTTGTTATCTAATCCATTTTTAATTAAGCATAAGTGTCTATGTTTTGAAAGGATGGCACAATAACTGTCTCCATTTGTGATCTTCAGTCTTTAGTGTTTTTAGCTGAATTTAACAATGGCAGATGCAAGCCGCCCTCAACGTAAGCTGTCCCGAGCTGGAGAGAGTTTATATGAGGCATTAAACGTATCAAAAGGAGCTTCAGCTGAAGATATTAAGAAAGCGTACAGGTATTCTTTGTTTATAGCTTATGTTAATCAATAAATTGCAAATGCAACATCCCTATAAGGCGTTGTGTTGTAAATCCCCACCTTAAGGAAGCTGGCATTGAAGTATCACCCAGACAAGAACCCTAACAACCCCGAAGCGGCAGAGAAGTTCAAAGAGATCAACAATGCTAACACCATCCTGAATGATGACACCAAACGACAGATCTACGATCAGTATGGCTCTTTGGGCCTCTACATCGCGGACCAGATCGGAGATGAGAACGTTAAATACTACATGCTCACCTCGAAATGTTGGTTTAAGGTGAGTGGTTTGTGTCTGTGTTTACAGTGGGCCACTTGAAGTGCATCATAATAGTTCATCAAAGTTGTCCTAAGACAAGAATGGGAATTGTCTTAGTTTTAACCACAAGGATGTTGATCCAGGAACATTTCCTCGGTGTTAATAGCCGATAAGCACAGTGTTTGTTTTACTTTCACTTTTACATTAGAGGCAATTCGACATCAATTGCTTGAATTCAGTTCAATTCAAGCAACAACAAAATAATATGTACAAAGGCTATAACTTTAATGAACAAAACGAATAAAAATACACAATGCTGTATGCCAAATATGAAATTACAAATAACTTACACAAAGTTTACATAGGTATGCTACACATCTAAAAATCTGTAAAGAATGAGGAACAAATAGTTAAGAAAAATAATGATTTTCTTTTAAATAACACTAAAATCAGCAAAAAACCTAGAACCAAATAAATAAGAAACCAATGTTTTTTAACAGGTACCTTTGCATTTTGTTTTGAAACTCTTCCGTCATCGTTTTGCCTTCTTGTCCATCAGCTCGACTGTGCATATGAAGAATCTTCTATTATGTGCACACTTACATTTAAAACAGAGATCTTGCAAAATACGCAACTTGTGAACAGCCAGGCTCTGTTCTCACAAGATTAAAATTGAATGTACTGATGTTAATGTACAGGTACTAATTTTCTCAGCTGTTTTCATTCACACAAGACAAAACCGACTGTGCATGCGAGATACTTGTCATCAACTTAAAACTATGAAAATAACTTAATATGATGCTTGCAAGGCGGCTTTGGATGTGATTGTAAGCGCTCAACCTTTTAAGCCTCTGGAGTGTGAACCGATGAGGTGCAAATTATACATTTTGTGACAATACAAAAATGACCCGATTAGGCAAGTGACAATTCTGTCAACTGCCCCGAAATTTGGGCAAAAGTCAAGCTCAGTGTGCAGCAGCTAGTTGTATTGCAGATAAGATGCGATGATGAAAGAAAGAAAGAAGACGCAGTACAGAGTCACTATAACGCTTTTTTCAAATGACATAGTATTTAATCTGATAGTTTGTGAGGATTTATTGACGCATGCTATATTGAATCTGTTTGCAAGAACCCTCATTATGAACTTAAAAAAATCCCCCACCGAAATTCTGGACAGGATTAAATAAAGTCTATTACAGAGACTTGTGAAATAAAATTCATATTATAAATAAAATTATTATTATTTCATGGCTTTTCCAGGTTTTTCATGTACGGGCCCTAATAATAGCAAGCACGCTGTTAATCACGTCCATTTTGTTCCGGGACCTCTAAATTGACAAATTAAGGAAAGAGGACAACTATTACGAAACTTTTTTTTTTTTTTACTTTTATATGCAGTCATGGCACTGCATCTTGAAAAAAATATGATTGTTTAAAAAATTTAAATATTGTCTGTTTCGCTAATGCTGAGTTTAAAAATATCCACCCTGATCTCATGGCAATTCGTACATATTTTACGAGGTGGCTAATTCGTACAAATTTGTACGACCTCACTCGTACGAATTCATACGATTTATTCTAAATCGTACGTATTTTACAAGTTGCCAATTCCGAATGACATAAACTTAATCAATCAAATCGTACAAATTAGCACGAATTTGGTACCTCGTATGAATATGTACGAATTGGTTGTGAGACTGTGTTGAAACATCAATGAAAACATTACATGATCGCGTACAGTTTTATGACAGAATAAAAATGAAGATTTTTCGAATTATATGTACTTAACAAATGAACAAAAGCACTCCATTTAATGTTAAAGGACCTTATAAAACTATTTCACAGAATTTAACAAATATTGTTTGGATGCAGTAAAATATCTGCAGATGTAGTGAACAACATCTGGTGGATGTTTGCATGTTCTTCTGAAATTAGGATTGGCCATTTAAAAACGTCTACAGGATCATTCATACAGTACAAGTTCAAATCAGCTGAGAACGAGAAGAAATAGTTGTAATCTGGCTCAGAGGAAGACAATCATGCAGTTTTACCGCTAATTAAGCAAAAATGCAATCAGCAGCTCAACATTAGTAAGAAAGACGGATTCACTTAGTTGTATTCTATTTTTCGGTTCAGGCACTCGTGGGATTGGGATTGATCTTGACATGTTTCTGCTGCTGTTGGTGCTGTTGTTGCTGTTGTGGTAAATGTTGCGGTCCAGAGGGTGAAGAAGATATTCAGTATATGGATCCAGATGAGCTGGAGAAGGAGATGTCAGCGGAGCAGAACAGAGGTGAGGAGCAGAGCCTGCAATCGTTAATAAGAGAGCACTGTAAATCATGTAAATCAATGTATTTTTTGTGGTTTACAGGCAATGACACAGTAATAACAGGACAGCCTATTCCCAGTCCACCACCTGGAAATTCAGGTGAACAACCGATGCACATTTTGGTGTTATAGATATAGATACTTGTATTCAGCAAGGACACATTAATTTGTTCAAAGACGTGTGTAAATTCTACTTAGCATCACAGTAATAAATTACATTTTGAATTCTATATATATTTTTTAATTCACAATGTTACTGTTTTTAAATACATTCACTGTATTTTCAGTCAAATAAATGCAGCTTAAGTGAGCATAGTGTTTAAAGATAAATCATCGTTCTGCTAATATTACTAGCTGTTCTTATTTTGTTTTTATTACTTAACTTTGACTTTGACTTTGTATTGTTTGACAGGAAGCACTGTGATTGTAGGAATGCCCATTCCTTCCCACTCAGGTGAATATCAGCATCACTTATTAAGATTATCGCATTGTAACGTGATGTACTTTTGCCAACATAAAGGCATTAAAATTCAGCTTGTGAGTGGTTATTTTGTGTTCTCCTGCAGATGGAGACACTTCTGTACTGATCACTGACACACAAGTGGCATAGAAGTAGAGCAAACTGCACCTCCAGACTTGTAAAGAAGACTGACCCTGCATCCCAATGTGCATACTACCAAAATTTTCTGCCATAAATAGTATTGTAAATGACTAATATCACAAAATTCAGGATGGATACTACGCAGCTTAAGGCCCAGGCTGGCTTCCTCTGGTTTCTGGCTGGCTGTAGAAATGAGGACACTGCTGTAGAAAGTCGTTTGAGCATCAGTGGTTTGTATTTGTGGTTGGTTTGGTCTCCACACATAATGCTATTTCTGTTTACATAATTTTATAATTACCTTTTGGTTGCTTGAATGTCTGGGGGGGGGGGGGGTTTGTAAAGAAAATAACTATAGACATTTGCTGTTTTTGTGGAAAAACGTACTACAAGAACAGACAAATGGAAACATACAGAAGCCGTTCACCCTTTATTAGAAGTCTTTAGAAACTGTAAAAACAAACCGTTGCTTTAAATGACCTCTATGGTACAATCAAATGAGTCTTGCACAACAAAGTCAACCTGACTTAATATCACTTACTAGCATCTATGTGCTCAATATAATTGTTTCTATTTATCACCTTTAATTTGTACAGTACATCGTGGAAAGTTTAAACCGTGCTTTTCCAGTGAAGTCTAATGTGTGCACTTTGTGTGCTTTACATTACAGTAATTCTCAAGAGCATAACGTTTGTATTATTAATGCGGTACAGTGTGAGGAGTCATTAAGGCTCCAATACATGATGATGAATAAGTCCGTATGCACAGAAACAGTGATATTTAATCTAACAGACAACTATATGCGGTTGCAAGCAAACTTTGAAATAACCTGTCAAACAACTATTTTATGACACGTAATAATTTGTTATTATGCTAATTTTTTTGAAGATTCAAATGAATGTATATGAATAAGGAACATTATGCAATATGATAGTGAAAGCAGGGGTGTAATGGACCACTGTAATTGTGTCTCACTGGTGAATGTTTTGTTTTTGCACGGCCTCAGGGATGGTATTGTCTGAGATAAAAAAAACCCGTTTTGTTTATAATTCAAGTTCTATGATTTCTGAATGATTTCTATGTGGAATTATGAAAGATGAATAAATATAGTTGATTACCGTCTGGTTATATGAATCTGTACAGCACTGAAATTGCTACACAGGGTATCTAAGCAAAACTAAATATGGCTAAACATTATTTCTGAATGTTCTTAGAATGTTCAAAAAGTTGTATTGGTTATTTTAAAAAAAACATTATGGGGATGTTACTTTTAAATGTCAAAATCTTCTGTAACCAGTAGTAACATAAAAAAACCATAAGACAAATGTCCAATAGACAATATATAAATATAGATTGTTTTTATTATTGATAACATTATTAGAGACCAGAAATCTTTGAATGAGCGTTCTGTGAACGTTACTTGTTCTTAAATGACCTGGTCTGTTCTGTGCAAATGTACGCTCCAGTTTTTCCTTTCTTTATTTCTAGTTTCAGAACGTGACCTTGCTGAAATCTAAACATCACTGCGCTGACAAACTTTCAATTCCATATTCATTTAACCTTAAGAATATAACCTTGTAGTTACGAGCAGTATTAACTAAAAGGATTGTTTTGTAAATTGCCTCCATGATGAATTGGGAGAAGTTCCAGCTGATCAAACAGGACAAGACCTTGACGGACTCACTTGAACTTTTGGGGTAAGTCTCTCAAATTCAGTTAATCGATCTGATTAGTTTGAAGTGTTTGATCTAGATGTCTTCGGTCTTCTGGATAAAGCAGAGGATGAATGCGTCAGTTCTGGATTTGTCTGTAAACATGACACTCGAGCGTTTCATTGCCACAGCCTGAAAAAAAAGTAAGGCAAAACACAGGCCCGGAGAAAGTATTGTATTTGTATTTAAATATATGCAATTTAAATTGCTGCTCAAGAAACTTGATTATCACTGATTTTGCTGTTTAATATGTATGTGGAAAATGTGAATGAAAAATATATTCTCTTAGTTCATTTAAATTGTAGTAATATTTTAGCAAATTATTACTGTACTTTTGATCAAATAATCTCTCAAAAACACTAGAATGATTGAGACTTTTGCCATATACGTATCTATTCCATCTGTTCCTCTGTGTTTCTGTTGTCCAGAGGTTTTATGTCTTTCCATCAGTTTGGCTTTCATTCTCCGTCAGTCTCACGGTCATGGCCTCACAGAAGAGCGCAGGACCGCCAGCGTGAGAGCCGTGTCTACCTCAGGGCTTGTACATCACTGTTATTAGCATATACAAAAGTATTTAGACTTTCACTTGTGTGGACACTTTTCACCTCAGGGTTACTTCTCTTCATCACTAATGTGTTTGTGTCAGTTTGTTTTGGTGATTTTTAGTGGATGTATGAAGTTCTCAGGTTCACATTATATATCATCTTGATCATTAACTAAAGGATTTCCTGTCAAATAAATGCCTCTTGCTTTTTTCTATTTCATTGTTTAATGAAGGGATTCCCTAACTTTTTGTCAACCAAACCTTTTAACCTAAACATTTACTTGAAGCAAAGATTTATTATTAATATTTTAATTATTTAACAATATTTTCATGGTTCTCTGATGTCAGTTAGCCTACATGACAACACAGGTAAATTTGTAAAATAATTTATCTTTTTGTGTGTTTTTTAATTTTTGTTATTATTTTTCTATTTAAAATATATTCCATTTAGACATTTCTATTATTGAATTATTAACTTTTTATAAACTAACATCAGTTTGGGAAATGATTTTGCCACAGAATTTATAAAAAAAAAAAAAAAACAGAACTGCAGAATTTCTGACTTTTCTGCAATTCTGTGTTTATCTCACAATTCTGAATCATTTTTAGAATTTTCAGAAAATATTTTAAAATATATATTTTCTGGAATTCCGACAAAAAGTGGATGGTCAAAAAAAGTCAAATTGCAAAAATTCTCATAATGCAAAGTTCTGTATTTGTTGTTTTTTACACTTAGAACTTAGAGAAAAATAGAGCATTGATATAAAAATGGGCAGTTATATTTATTATGTAGCAGAAATAGGTGTCCAGGAAACCTGGATGACCTTTTTGAATGTGATACAGATGTTTATTCCTCTCTCCATACCAACAGCCTGAATGGAAAATAGCAGATCCTATTGGTACTATTCTGTTTTGATTATTTGTGCTTGGAACAACATTCACCATCCTGAAAGACATCTTCAAAATACTCATGGAAGGCAAGTGATTGATCCGTGCACCACTAGATTAATTAACCTTCATGGGTTTCAAAGTAGACACAAGCTAACTATGTGTTAAATTAAAGTAATGCTGTTTCCATGCAATATATAATAGGTCCTGAAGAGGATGTGGGTTTGATTTGCAGTTTTAAATAATTTCCCTTAAGCACCTATACAACTACAATAATAATAATAATAATAATCTACATAATTACACTTGCAACAATGACCAATGAACACAATATGGCTTCAGCAATATCAGACAGAGACGCACACAGATGACGAGGCTCACAGTCCCAGGACACGATTAATCTTTACAGGTTCAATGTATGTATGAATATAAACTTCAGAACATATAGTTTTTTGGCACACATTTTGTGCATGACACAATAACATGATTATGAAGTGTTCAGAAAGCATTTTTTTTTTATCTAAGAACAGAAGCTATTTTTTACATGTTTGTTAAAAACAGCAGATTTGCAGACAACCCTCTTAAGGTCAAGCTTTGATAAACGTTTTTAATTTGGGGAAGAGGCGCAAAGCATTCTGGGTAGTGACCTCTATGACCTTCTCCAAGGGAACGCCTTTGATTTTGGCAATATATTCTGCACTGATGCTGATGTTCTTTGGTACGTTCCTCACCTAAAGTAAAACACAGATGTAAATACATTTCAAAAACTCTTCAAAAACTCTTCACGAAAATCCACTTCACCTGTTTTTCAGGCCCGAGCGCAGGAGCATCCGTCTCTAAACACATGCTCTCCAGAGGAACCTGCTTCACCAGCTTCTGCTTCTTATAAATAGTGGACAAACATGTGATGTGTGACTAATAAATTGTGTTTAATAATTGTATAGACAGACGTCTCAGTTACAAGTTTGGACACGCTTGAGTGAATGTTTCTCATAGGATCTTCCTTTTTAAATACTTTTTAAGTGAGAGTTTGTAGACAAACATATTGTAATTTATATATGTGTGTATATTTATTACTGGTAGCAGTCTCGTAAATACTGGCATGAGCAGTCAAATGTATGCTAGATTTACCTGATCGCTTCTGACAATGGATGGAGGTATTGAGAAAAAATAACCAGCTTTTACGCCCTCCATCGCAACCGAAGGTTTTCCGTCAAATGCATGAAGAAGTGCATTCTCTACACCTGATTGAAACGGCATAATCATGAAAAGCAAACAATTTATGAACAAACACTCTTTGTCAATGCGTGCTTTGTTAGTGTATGCATACCCAGCTCCTTCAGAAGGTGGATGGTTGGTCTTCCAGCAGATCTTGAGTGTACATTTCTAACAGACAACATGCAACGCTATATTAAAGATCATAATATTATTTCCACAAAAGCACAAATCCAGATGACTGACACATACAGAGGCAGATTCAGCTCTTTTGCGATTTCAGCCTGTCGAATGAGGACCTGTCTCTGAGCGTCTTTCCCAGCATCATTGTTGACTACACGTGGTGTGAAATCCAGACCGACCTGTATGTGATGAAACACATTCATGAAGACCACTTTCTACCTATAACCCACAAGAGCAACTAGTTAGAGATACAATATATGTCTAACCTCACCAATAGCCACAATGTGCTCTTTGTGTTTGTGGATCAGTGGTAATGCCACTTCTAGATCCTGTGGTGCAGAAAAAACTGAATAAATACATGTATATATTGAATAAACTTCAATGTAACTTTATATGCATAAATCAGACCTCAGGTAAGGCACCCCTGGGCTGTGCTGGATCTTGGACAGGATGAACTCCAAGACATGGCATAACGAATCCTGGGAACCTACAGAAAATTAAAGCTATTTAATACTGAGTTTGCTATAAATATGATGTAGTAATTTATCAGATATACCTTTGTGAGAGCTGTATAATTTTCTCAAATTCACCAGCGTGCTCTGCTACTGCAAGAAGAGCAACAAGCCCGGCCTAAAAATGAAACAATCAATATTATAGCACTCTTAATGTGACAGGATGCTGAAAGTCAGTGCAGATTAATAGAGCTACCTTTTTAGACTCCTGAATGACATCATCAATGTCCTGAAATATAAAACAAAATCATTAAGAAACTCCTCTGCTAGTTTCATTGTATTAGCTTGCGCCTATATCTCTTACACTGTCAAAATCCTCGGCAGATATGTGACAGTGACAGTCGATATATCCTTGCATGGGTTTATATTTTTTTAACGACAGTCCACATGGATCGGCACTGGCAGATGTAAACAGTAGAACCGGACGTGACGGTAAATTTGACCCTGTTACGAATCCCACAACGGCGAATGTGTATGAATATTAATTAGGTGTTGCTGTCTTTCAGCCAATCACCGTTTAGAACTACTGGCGAACGTCGCGGTACGTAATTAATATTCATAAACCTTCGCCGAAGTGACGTTCACGCAGGCTTGTTTGTGGAAGTATCTGCAGTTTGATACATTTTTTGCTGATTTGGTTGATGTGTGACCAATCACGTGTTTCTGTAGATAATATCATGTGATTTAAAACAACTCTCATATGATTATTGTGAAAAAGGGACAGTAGCAGCGCAATGTATCAGAGCGTCTTGCCTCTTTATTTACTTTTTGTTGGCAGCTGTTTTGCTCAATACGAGCCTACGTGGGAATCAATTGATTCAAGACCTCTACCGGAATGGTTCGATCAAGCCAAATTTGGAATATTCATTCACTGGGGAGTGTTTTCAGTTCCCAGCTATGGCAGTGAATGGTTCTGGTAAGTGCAGAAAGCACCAGCACGAATACAATGACTGAAACTTAACAAAGAGTATAGGGCACTGTCTGAAATATCCTTGATTAACCATGTAACATTAAATAATAAATAATTATTCTTAATATGCTTAAATCAGTTTGATTCATGTGGTACAGTAGATTACAGTTCTATGGTTTTACCATCTGCTATTTCACTGTACTGTGGTACTGGAGAACAAAAATGGCATCCGATCAGATATTATTGATTTTTTTTTTTATTTGCTTATTCTGTTTTTCTCTTCATTCTTGTTTCCGCGTTCTGCGCTTGCTTTTTCAAAGGTTAGTTCCTGTTTCATGTTATTCAAAGCAGGGGCCTGTACCATGAAGCCGGTTTAGCTGGCTTGCCAAGTTTTAGTTTAGTTTGTGCCTACTCTGGGTTGTAGGTACCATGAAATTGGTTTGGCGTTTAGCAGTGTTTATCATCATAGTAACTTACACTTAAAGGCTAACCTGCTCCAGGACAGGTTATTTTTCTGGTTTAGAGATCTCAAACTGAAATTTGACCAATCAGCTTTAAGCAAAGTGACACATCTCTGATGCAATAAAGCCACTCCCCCAGCTTCTCTTAAGAAGTAAAACATTTTTAAAGATAAAATCATCTGATTTTTAGAGATGATAATTTTTTATAATTATTTTATATTATTTATTTGATTATTATCTCTTGTTCTGAATCAGTTTAAAGGCTCGTGATTGGCTGCTCATTACTGATGTCACATGTGCACATGCTTCCATTAACTCCTGAGTTGACAAAGAAAGTTTCGTGATACAAACAAACCCAGACTGGAGTGGTTTGGTTTTGTCAACTGGAAACTATTTTCACTTACTGCAAATAGCATCTTATTGCAAATTGGTGCTGCCTTTAAATATATAAAGTTAGAATACAGCAAAAGTATGAAAGTAAAACAGCCAGCAGGTGGTGGCAAGTACCTTTAGAGTAAGATATCAAATCAATTAATTAATTCAAAAGGCAAATTCATTCACTGAGGAATAATAATCAACCATTCAATATGAAATGCTGCTGTGTGTTTCTTGTAGGACAGTGTTCTCCTGTAACCTATATACAGTTATACTACAGTTATACTACAGTTCAATAAAGATTTTCGGTGGAGCTGATGTTCGGGTACGCTATTATGAAAAGGAGCTGTTACAGTGGAGGCTGTTCACCTTGTCAATGGTTATGTGTTTATATATTTTGAGGTACTTAATCGTTTTGGTTTCCAACAGGTGGTACTGGCAGGGCCGGAAATTCCCATCTTATGTGAGGTTTATGGAGCAGAATTACCCGCCTGGCTTCTCCTATGCAGACTTTGGTTCTCAGTTCACGGCTGAATTCTTTGATCCTAATGAGTGGGTTGATATTTTTGCCTCGTCTGGAGCCAAATATATTGTCCTCACAACCAAACATCATGAAGGTTTGTTCAAAATCACTGCGCAAACTGCATTGCATTTCATCTTTGCATGAGAATCTATGTTTTTTGGAAGCACTATGAATTCTAAATTGTAAAATTTATTGACTAAAACTTCAATCAAAATCAATAATAATCAAATGAATCAAAAATCAATAATAAGAATATATATATATATATATATAGAGAGAGAGAGAGAGAGAGAGAGATCATTTTTGTCATGAATGCACAATAATATATGTGTGCTAAAATCTTCTTAAATGGAGAATATTTAAAGTAGTCATATGATGCAATGTCAAATTTTCATAGTGCATAGACATCACAGAGTGGGTTTATTTGCACGATGCAACGTGACAAAAAGACAACTTATGATAATCAGTAATTATGTCTCCACTGGATTCAACAAATGCTGCTTTTGTTACGTGTTTTATTGTTTTGGTGCCATAGCACCAGGATGCGGCATCAGGTTATGGTAGGGGGCGTAACATTTCCACCACCACATGCTTGCAGTATTCGGCCAATCACAGTGCACTGGATAGCAGGCCAATCAGAGCACACCTAGTTTTTATAAAATGATGAGGTTTGTGTAAATCAACCTGTTTCAGGAGTTTTTTTTTAACCTTAAACCGCATTAGTGCATTGCATTACACAAAATACACAAAATAATTTAGTCTTTTTAGCAACATCATATGAGCCCTTTAAATGGTTTAAATGCTAAAAGCTGCTAAAAACAAAACATTTACTTTTTTATATTATTTTTCAATTGCTCAGGTTTTACACTATGGGGCTCGAAGTACTCGTGGCCGTGGAACGCTGTAGCGGTCGGGCCGAAGCGGGATCTGGTGGATGAGCTCGCCAGGGCTCTTCGGAAACGCACTGATTTGCGTCTGGGTCTCTACCACTCTTTATTTGAGTGGTTTAACCCTGTCTTTAGAGCTGATGCTAACAACTCCTTCAAAACCGATGTGTTTCCCATGACAAAGACCTTACCTGAGCTGTACGAGCTCATCAACCAGTACATGCCTGAGTTGCTGTGGTCTGATGGCGATGGAGATGCACCTGACACTTACTGGAACAGCACAGGCTTCCTCGCCTGGCTTTATAATGAGAGGTAAGGCCACATGAAAACAAGTGTTGTGGTTTTGCAGCGAGACCAACAGAAAGATATCCAATTCAAAGTCTATTTCATTCCTTTAACCTGCTGGTATTCTGGTGTAGTTGTTAACGTTGTGGTCGAAACAGACCATGGACAATAAGCAGAACATTTCTGAGTGGATTTCATGGTACGATTTCTATATAAAATACTACAAATATTAGAAAGCGCATTTATGAATTTATGCAGTTTTTAAGTTAAAAAAAAATAGTATGCAAAGGTATTTCAAATAAATTGCATTGAAAGCAGATTTCTGGAAATAAAACAAAGAAAATATATGTAGCTAATACTGTGGTTCAACCCTTATACCTGCATGAAAACTATACATTTTATATATGTAATTTTAGAATTACGTTTATTAGGTTATGTATTTGGATTATCAAAATCCTTTCTAGTAGATTGTACCTACTTTATTTTGTATTTTGCATTCATTTCCCATTTTATTTAAAGACCATTTACCCTTTAAAATGTTATAGTATACATAAAGCAACAATTTTAATACCATTTATTATGATGTAGTTTTATTTATAATGTATAAAGCATTATCCTGTTTTAACGATTATGTTTTTGTGATTTATAAGCTGCTTGTGATTCCTTTTTATTATTATTTTGTTGGAATGCATGTCTATTTTTGGAGCGCAATGCAATATAGTGTAGTACACAAGGATATATATAAACTGGAAACTAAACTAAAATATCCTCAATTGTGAATTTATCTTGGGTCTTGCTTTGTAAATACTAGAGCTTTCTGAGTGAGAGAGTCTATGCTGTCTTGTCACCTAACTGATGGCTAATGTGTGTTTTCAGCCCTGTGCGTGACACTGTTGTGACCAATGATCGCTGGGGATATGGCACTATATGTAATCATGGTGGATATTTCACCTGCTCAGATCGCTACAACCCCGGACACCTGGTGAAACACAAGTGGGAGAACTGCTTGTCCATCGACCAGAAGTCATGGGGCTTCAGGAGAGACGCCAAACTCAGCGATTACCTTACCACTAAACAGCTGATAGCAGTGAGTTTACATTTACATTCATTTAGATGCTTGATTTATTGAGGAAATTACAGTAGTTGGCACAGTTGAAGTCATTATACTGTCACATGCTGTAAGAGGCACTACAAGGACAAGTAAAGTTTGTGTGATTAAGACATAAGCAACATTATTATTATTATTATTGCTTATGCTTGTGCTTATGCAAACAGCTTTTGTGAGTATATTGTGGGTATCAAAATATTATAATATATTAATTAATAATAAGTCTTGAGTGACATTTTTTTCACATATTTAGAAATTGTGTCTTTTTTGTTCACCAAGGCTGCGTTTATTTGATCACAAATATTGTAAAACAGTCATATTGTGAAATGATTTATTTATAATAATTTATTTTCTATTCAAATATATTCAAAAACATAATTTGATGCAATTCTGAATTTTCAGCATCATTGCTATGAATATATTTGTAGCAATTGTCAAAAATACATTGTATAATTATTTGTTTTTATGTCAAAAATCAAGTCCATAAAGCTATTTCCTACTGTAAATATATACTTTTTAATAAATGTTTTATCAATTTCGAATATGCATTGCTAAAAACTTCATTTGGACAACTTTAAAGGTAGTTATCTCTGTATTTTGATTTACACCCTAAAAAGATGTAAATATCGTCCTGTCCTAACAAAACATTTCAACCTCAATTTCGAAAAATTGACCCTTATGACTGTTTTTGTGGTCTAGAGTCACGTTTAATAGAGTGTCAGGATTCTTTGAAGTTCAAAAAACTGAAATCTTTCTGAATAACAGTACCGATCACATAGAAATAAATCTTACTGTTCCTTTAAACTCTACTGTATTTATACACAATCTGAGCATTGAGAAGTCCTCTGATTCTCTTCCAGTCTCTTGTTGAGACCGTATCCTGTGGGGGGAATCTGCTGTTGAACGTGGGTCCCACACACGATGGCCGCATCGTGCCCGTCTTTCAGGAGCGTCTGCAACAGATGGGCCAGTGGCTCAAGGTGAACGGAGATGCCATTTACAATAGCAGCGCATGGAGAGTTCAGAACGACACTGTTACTCCTGGAGTCTGGTCAGTTACTTCATATATTCTCATTCATGTACTGTTACATACTGAGCAAAGGTCTGTTTGCCAAAGCCTTGTGTTTATATACTTTTCACTATTATTTGCTTTTCAATAAAAGTATGGGTTTGTTTGTCCTAACACAGGTATACATGGAATCAGAAGAATGAAATCTATGCTATTTTCCTCTCATGGCCCGCTGATGGCAGTATTATTCTGAGTGACCCAGTTGTATCATCGAGCAAGACGCAGGTATTATATTAAAATATTATATATATATATATATATATATATAGAGAGAGAGAGAGAGAGAGAGAGAAATTCTTACTGAATATAACAAGATTTTTTTTTACGTTCTTTGCATGAAAAAATCCTGAAAAAAGATAATTGTTGAGCATTAAATCAGCATATTAGAATGATTTCTGAAGGATGATTTGAGACTGACTGAAGTGTAATAATGGTGAAGGTTTAGCTTTATTTAATCACAGAAATAAATTATATTTTAAAATAAATAGAAAACAGTTGTGTTGAATTTTAAATTGTAATATTTGACAATAATAATGTTTTTATTGTAGTCTTGCTCCGCATAAAATACTTATTTTTTTCAAAAACATTGAAAAATCCTCTCAACCCTAATTTTTTAACTGTAGTTTATGTTTGAGAAGTGTTTGTCCTGATTCTGATTCAGTCTCATAGTTTAAGGAGATAAAGAACATTTTACTGCTATTTGCAGAAATCTCATTTTCATTTCTATTACAAAGATTTTGTTCAGAGCAAACCTTAAAGAACCTATTTTGTGAGACAGACCCAGAATAAGTTTTTATATAATGTACATTTAAGATGTCTTTTATAAAATTGTATAACTTTTTTCTAACTTGAAATCTTAAAATGTTTGTATTTATTATATAACATTATTGAATCTGTATCTGTAATAGCATGTGAAGCTCATATGGCAATACGTTTAAATACATCCAACATATAGCACAATTTGTAAAGTGACGTCTGCGTTAGCAACAGTAACCACGGGACAGAGAGAATTATTCAGGTCTAATTTATGCAGAAGTTTCAATTTGTTGTCTTGTTTTAAACCTAATTTCTGTATCAGGTGCTGCTGCTTGGACATCAGTACCTCGGGTGGGAGTCCCTGAAACCCACCGGTCTAAAGGTTCATCTGCCCCAGCTGGCCCCCGATGAGATGCCCTGGGCTTGGACCCTGCGACTGACTGGAGCGATGTAGCCAGAGGATGGCGCCACAGTTAGCTGTTGCCCTTATAAATAATGAAGTACATAATTGAAGGCACTGTGGGGGTTTTATTTACACATTTTACATTTACAAGAGTTTCTGTGGGGCCAATCAAGTTTTTAACTTTTACATGTCTGTGTGCTGTTTTCTATCTGCTTAAAGACAAACCATGTGCAAGTTCACCAGTTAACCACATTAGTAAGCATTTTCTACTCTAAACTTTGGTGTACCAAAGACATGGTTTGAAACCGCCTTTGTTTCTTATCGTCATAAACATATACCAGTAAGGGTAGTAGATGAAGTAGGATGAAGAAAGTGTGTTTCTTTTTTTTTTGGATGCACTCAAATGTAAAGAGATTAGTTTTCAATTGATGCTTGAAAATTGTCAGCATTCTGGATGAGGGTTAGAAGATTATTTCACCAGCCAGGAACGTGATTTTGTGATTTCTTTGATGGTATCACAAGGTGTATATGTGTATATGGTGTATATGGAGAAGATGAGGGGTCCCAGAACTGGTCCCTGAGGAACCCCAGTAACCAGTTGATGTGCTTTGGGTGCCTCCTCTCTCCAGGCAACCCTAAAAGACCTACTCGTGAGACCTACCAGCAAAGTAAAATCCCAGTAATGAGAGGGACAGGAGGATCTCGTGATCCACAGTATCAAAGGTGGCAGATAAATCCAGCAGTGGGCGGTGTTACTTTTGCTGTCTGTTGTTGTTCTGACTTTCAGAGTCTGTGATTGGATGATCCTCCCTGTTACCGTGAGGAGGACAACGCCCATCTCTTAACATGCTAGTTTGCTAAAAAGCACTGGGAAAGTGTGTTTTTCCTTTGTGGAGAGCTCTTGCTTGTTTGTCACGCTGTCCATCGGTCTGTTGTATGATTTACTGTGAACTTTGAGTAGTTTATTTTGCAAATATCTCCCTTCCTCTTTGAGATTCTGTAAATATAGAAAAAGCTATCAAATGTTGGTTTTGGTGAACATAATACCTTTCTAAAGTTTTCCGATAAAGCATTTTCCATTTCTGTTTGATTCATTACTTCACACAGCACGTTATTTTAGTAACAGACAACTTCCATGACTTTACAGTAAAAACATCACTTTTTTTTTTTTTTTCAATTTATTTCTTGTGATGACTTCCTTATTTCCCTAGACAATAACAACAGGCAAAATAGGAAGTCGTAATAAGTAGAATGATAACTGAGGATTTGCAATCAGCTTTCACCATCTGGCTTCAGTACAGTGTCAGTTGAATGGCCACTTCTGAAACCTGATTGGTTAAGGTCCAGGAGGACCTAGAAGGAGAGAGACAGGTCTGTAGCTATCTAGAAGGGAAGTGTTTAATGTTATGCTTTTTAAGCAGTGGAGAAAGAGATGTGTTGATTATGTGGGTAAGTGCTTGTAGAAGTGTAGGAGGGGCGTGGCTGGAGTGCTTCGGCTGAGGTGTGAGGGCGGAGACTCATTTGCATATTATTTGTTCCATCATGCTTCATGAGGGTGGAGCATTCCATTTTTAGGATGTAAATCAATATATATTCATAGAAACGACATATATGATTATCAGAGATGAGTTTTAAGGGATGAAATTATTTGTGACTGCAGGGAAACTTTAAATAATAAGGTTACAAAAATCACTTGGCTAAATTATCAGAATCGAGCATCTTTGGAGGGTAGACATTAAAACAACCTCCGCGACCACATGACAGCACTCTTGAACACCTGCTGTCATGATGGAGACTTTTGCACAAGTATGTTTTCTAAAGAATCAGAACTATTGTTTTTGCAGCATCTATTGTTCTATGTTTGTTACATTTGGAATTTTTAAATGAATCTTTTTTTTTTTTTAAAGAATGTTATTTATGATCAAAAAATACTTACAAATAAATGCCTTAAAAAAAAATTAAAGGTCTTTCATTTTGTTTGTTTTCTGAAATGAATAAAGATTTAAATGAAATTGTTTACTTAGCACTGCAGTGTCTTTTTTATTTTTAAATTACTCCAGAACATCCACACAAACAGGTGAGCAATAAATATATAATATATATTGTTAAAATAATATATATCAACTAATATTTTCTGTTTGAAAGCAAAGTGATGATTATTTATTACTTTTTATTATTTATTACTGTTTATTCCTTTGTTTGATTTTTAAATATATTTAATAAATACTGCATTTTATTTTATATATTTCTATTTTTTTTTTTTCTTTACGTTTCTTTTTAGCTTTATTTCATTTTTAGGAAATGAAGTACTTCAGTTTGTTGTCAACGCAGTCATTTCAGTGCAATTTGAATCATTTTTTGTAAACAAACAAAAAAAAACATTTGAAAAATATTGTTTGTTAACAGTACTTAACTATAAGTCTCATTTAACTATAGCTTAATGACATTTTTAAACAAGTTAAGTAAAATGTAAAGACAAATCTTTTCAATTAGAATTGACACAGACATGTTCGTTTGAATAGAGCAGTGTGTGGCAGCCTGAACTACCCATAATTCTCTGCTCACGGCCGTCTTTAGAACCGGAGAGCATCACATGCTGCATTCAGACACACGTGCCACTGCTCCCATATCAGAAACTCCCTATCTGAGTTATTCAGGGCAGCTGTGCCAAGAATAGTCCTGCACTGTTTATGAACATCACAGCCGCTTTAACTCGCTCTGCAGGGGGAAAATTCACAATTAGCAACACAAGCTTCCTCACATATGTGAGATTCCCTTTTTTTGGTCTGTTTTCCATCTTTCATCATGTTTTCCAAATGTATGTGTGTGTGTGTGTGTGTGTTTTGGCAGGTGTCCGGGTGTCTGGTCTGAGCCGGGTGAGCCTGCCCCTGGGAGGTAAAGTAGAAAGGACCTTTGGGCTTCCAGAGCCAATCTTCCATTACGTGTAGTACGACAGAATGAGGGGGTCTGCGAGGGGATTTCGTCTTGCTTTTTGCATGTGCACTACATGTGCTTCAATCTCAGAAACAAAGGTGCCACTAGGCCGGTACTCCCAAGTATCAAAAACTAATAGGTACATTTTTGTACTTTATTTACTCCTAAGTTTTGTACTTTAAAAGTTCCTATTAGAACCTTTTAAAGGCCCCTACACCAGTGACATGTTCTGGTGGCTTAATAAATCAAATGATATGTCATAACAGTTAAGCCTTCCTTTAATTATTTTATTACAATTGGAAACTACATAGACATGTAAAAAAACAAAAATATAAAAATCTAATTCTAAACAGTAACAAAAACTATAATATTATGTCAGTTCGTCATGATGAGGATTTCAGTTACCTTCAGATGCACAGAAGTTGCAGCTCTGTATCTATAGGCTATAAATTAATGTCACGGCCGTTTAGACGAGCAGACCTTCAACAAATCACAGAACTGGCAGACAATGTGCTGAATTATGACCGTGACCATTAAACCACTGCTGTCAGTCCGTGTGACCTGAATAAAGATGATGCTTAATACTGAAGTTGTTTTTAGTTATAAGTAAAGCTTATCAAAGTACGTCTATCTATCTATCTATCTATCTATCTATCTATCCATCTATCTGTCTTCCTGCTGTCTATCTATCTATCTATCTATCTGTCTATCTATCTATCTATCTATCTGTCTATCCAGCTATCCGTCTATCTATCTATCTCTCTGTCTCTGTTAAGTTTACTTTATAAAAATCAGATTACACAGATTAAGGCACATGTAGTCAGAGGCTTTTACAATTATATTAAAAGTATATTAAAAGGCCTAATAAAGGTGTAAGCCATCAATCAGAAGGCGTGTAGTATATTATGAACAACAGGTTTTAGATTATTTTAGATCACGTTTAACCTTTTTTCTGCACTACATTATCTTCTGGAAATGTTTAATTCCAGTTCTTCATTCATACGTCATGTTTAGGTGGTGCACATTGAGCTGCATGGCGTGCTGCAGGTGTGATATTCTAAGCTAATGTCCTTGCTTTCTTATGTCTGTGTTCATCTTCCGTCTCAGATTCCCTCCGGCTTTCCCTCCCTTCCTCTGCGCTGGGATCGTGGCGCTCCGGAGTGAGCAGAAATCTATTTCTGTCTCTGTGTATATTCCTCTCCGGCTGCTGCCGTTGCCAGCAGCATGTTGTCACGGTGATGGACATCAGCCCTCGGCCAATCAACACGCACGTGTTTATGCCAAGAAACATGATCATTTTCCACTTACTTCCCACTGCTCTTGTGAGTAAGTAAGGTGCTGTAGCTGTGCCTAATGGAGAGAAGTCGGTGTAAAATGGGAGTCAAACAGTGAGGATGGGAACCTGACCTGAAGGAGAGCAGTGGCTTTCAGTGAGAAGATCTGGCCAGGTGAGAGAGAGTTTGATCTAAACTATGATCTGAACATGGTAATGTAATGTAATGTGTGAAGGCACATGGTTTGTATTTGATGGTCACATCTTGTATGCTTTGGAGATGTTAAGGTTTGGATCTTTTTTGTGAATATCTATCATAGTTGTCTGTAAGCCAGTATTTACCAAAAAGTGTCACCAAGTAGCAATTCTGAGACTGTTCAGTCTTAAAATTAAGGGTTGAAGCTTTAAAGGGATAGTTTACCCCAAAATGTAAATTCTGTCTTAATTTACTCACCCTTGTTAAAAACCTGTATGAATCTTTTTCTTCTGTTTAAAAAAAAAAAGAAGATACTTTGAAAAATGTTGGTAACCAAATAGCTTTTGACTTCCAAACATTATTATTTTTTTCATACTATGCACTCTCAGGTAAATAAAAGGTACAAAAGCTATCACTGGGGTGATATATTTTCAAAAGGTATACTGTATGTTTTAAGTGTACACTTGAGGTACTAATATGTTCCTTTAAGGTACCAGTCAGGTACAAAGGTGTGTCTTTTGAAAAGGTACCGCCACAGTGACAGCTTTTGTACCTTTTCTTGAGTTCGGTTACCAGCATCTTTTTAGTTCATCAAAAGAAAGAAACTCATTATTGCTTTGGAACAACATTATGGGGCGAGTAAAAATTGACGGAATGTTCATTTTTAAGAGAACTAGCCTTTTAAAATTCCACCAAAAGTTCTTCATACTAGGGAACAAATTATTATTTTAAAAACTATTCAATGAAAGGTTCTTTGGGGAATGCAAAATGGTTCTTTTGTGAAACTGATATTTATTTTAGAATGTAGTATCAGCTATATTCATAGTAAATTTTTAGTATATGTTACATTAGTCACTGGAGTTGGCATTGGTCAGCAGAGCTTGTATGGGCATGTTTGGACAAGCGTTAACTCTATCCAGACGTGTTATAATGCTTCTGATCGTGATGATGTATGTAGTCCTAGTGATTAGTCTTTCTCACACACTTGAATTGAAGCTTATTCATTGTTAGTTTTCAGTGTGAAATAGCACTTAGAATGTGTTGCCATGGTGATCAGAGAACACTGTTCATCTAACACTGAGAAACTCAAGGCATTTATTTTAAATCTGAAGCTCGTGACCTTCTCTAGTTAGAGAAAGAGTGGGAGGATGCACAGTGAGAAATGAAGCTCACAGTTATTACATTTTAGAAACAGAACACCTAAATATCCTGACATTTGCTCCAAACCTGTAAAACAAACCAGAAGCAAGCGTTATAGAATTACAACTGTAGTCTATATGACTTGTGTGCTTTACATTTGGTATGGAAACCATTTTCATTTAGAAACTGGTAGTAAATTTCACAAATTATTACAAAGAAACTGCAAGTAATATGTACAACTCAAAAATCAAATATGGTAGAATCTAAAAGTAGTACACTAAAATTCTTTTAAAGCATACTACAATAATCTTTGTTTTATTTACAGATTTAAAAATACATTTCACACTGTGTACGCTATACAGAAAACAATTTTAATTCACAAACTGCTAGTTAATTTTACAGTCATAGCAAAGAAATGTTACAAATGAAACCTTAGCATGGAAATGTTAGGATAATATTTGAATATAAAACATACTCCAGCTATCTTTGTTTATATACAACCATGAAAAATCATTTGTACAGTGTAGTTTTCTGAAGTTACACAATAACAGAATTAAATGTTTTATTTGACACTTTTCCACAACCTCAACTAGTGGCTAATAGCTTGTTTTGAGATTTGAGAAATTCATATGGACTACAAGATATGGACTACTTTAAAGGTGTTTTGCTCCTTGGTTTCTATGGAAAATATTGAACATTCTTCAAAGTAATACTTAGGATTTCCAGCAGCATTTAGAAGCACTGTAAATGGAATTGAATATAGATACAATTTTCCTTTTTAGGTAGACAACCCCTATCTCTACAGACCGTTTACTACTGTACCTAATCATTGTGAATGTGGACATTGGACAGTTGTAGGTTACCTGTAAAAGATGCATGTGATTTTCCTGATGTGCAGGGATTGTATGTAAAGGGCTCTGGCGGAGCATGTGATGTCACAGGTGCAGGAGGGTTACTTGAGGATGCCTGTTGGCCTATTCAATATCCACTTATGTGAGACAAAGAACGTGAACGCAGCAGGAATAGTCGTTTAGTTGCCATGGGAACATTTCTCATTTCTGCACAGCACATGCGTGGTGAGTGGCATTTACAGTATAATTTCCAGATCAAGGCCATTTGCATATGGCACACTTTTAGTGCCAATATCCAACCTGTCTAAGAGGAATCTGCACATACTAGCTAATCGTGATGATTAGTCAGTTAATCACAGGAAACTAGATTTTTAAAAATGGAAGTATTATGGTGTATGAAATAAATATTCATGCCGTTACAAATACTCTGAACTTTCTATTCATTAAGGAATCCTGAAAATTATGAATCATAATCTGTTTTCATCATTAATAATAAACAGAAATCAGCATATTAGAAGGATTTCTGAAGGATCATGTGAAGAGTAGAGTAAAGATGCTGAAAATGTTAAACTTTGGATCATCTGAAAAAACATTAAATGCCAATGTTTATAGAATATGAACACCTCTGACCTTTAAGCCAAAAGGCCATTTCCACCAAAACACTGGCATAGTTAACAAGCACAACAATGCAAACTAATGGTAAAGTTAACACAGGGGTCAATCCTCTGGTTTATGACTCCCATAACATGCACATGCCATATATACATGTGCGTATATATATATATAGAGAGAGAGAGAGAGAGAGAGAGAGAGAGAGCAAGGCACTGCAGCTTTCTGTATTCTGCATTAAGTATAGTGTGGAACGGCCCTGAAATGGCTGATCCTCCACAAGCATTGAAGGTCAAGTCTCTCATCTCTCTATAAATATGATGGTCTGTCCCAGCGGGTGCTCCATACCGCCGCTCGGCTTTTCCACTGTCTAAGGCACACGCATTTGCTGACCAGCGGAAATCTGCACATTTGCATGTGATCTGATAGCGTGCAAACGTTCCTCCTCCTCCTCCTCCGGCTGCTCGTGTCACTATGATGCACTCCGGCATTCTGTGAAAGTAAATAAACGGAGTCTCCAGGACTGCATCTGGACCAGAACATATCTGATAAACTAGACGTCCACACAGCTTTCTTGACTCAGCCAAATATCATTATTCCAGCGCAGAGTGGTAGTTGCCTGTGCAAAACATGCCGTGTTACTGCTTCTGATGGATTCTGTGGGAGTTTCTATAGCTTGGTTCCTTACTTCAGTGCAAGTCTGAGGGATTTCTGTGCATTGTTTTATTGTCCACCAGATGACAACTGTACAATGCAAAATATTAGTAAATTTTCTTAGTAAATACGTTCTTCTTTCCATATACAAATATCTATACATTACGTACTTATATCAAGGCACATTTACTTAAATTTTCAAGAAGAGTTTGTCATTTTGCTTCTTAAGTAAATGCTTCTTCATTCAGTTTGAATATTTTACTGGCTCATCATTTTTTGAAATGATTGAAAGTCAAGATATAAGTCTTTAGCTTAAAACCACTTAATATCAGTCTTAATCTTAATTTGTCATTTTGCTTCAAAATAAAAAAAGGATCATAATAAAGGGCATTTAAGCTTCTAAAAAGCAATGTCTTAAGTGTGTTTAATAAAGAGACACAGAGGAGACAAATGACTGAATAGAGTCGAACAAAACTTATTCTAGGCGCTTTACAAGCCTCCTGGTTTTCATCCAAATATCTTATATTGTGTTCTGAAGACAAACGAGAGCTTTTACGAGTTTGGAACGACATGGGGGTAAGTGATTAATGATTTTATTTAAAAAAAAAACTGAAAAATATCTGCCAGTGGGGTCAAACCATTTTTTTCACTTAATATCTGTCACATGTGCTTCTTAAGTAAATGCATCTCGATTTAAGAATGTGGAAAACAAGGAAACAAACAAAGTCACCTGTTAAGATTCAAGGAATGCATTTCTTAGGGTTTGGGGTTTGATCAGATCGCTAGCCCTGAGCAATATGAGCAGTAGTAATAGTGACGCTTACTTGCTTTTGTAACAGTGAAGGGCTCTAATGTTACTTAACACACTATGACTACAACACCGCTATCTGTACTGTATCATGTTATCCTGACCCCCTCCGCTCCTCTAATGCAGCACCCAGTTGTCTTCTCCCACTGTAACTTAAGATGATGGTCACAGCAGGTCAAATATTTTTAGTTGTGTAAATTGTATTGTGCTGAAAGGTCAAGGTTACGGGCCAATTGAGAAGCAGCGAGGATTTACCACCCTGAACAGGGCTTCGTTTCAGTTACTTGTTTACTGTAAAAACCGTAGTAAAATCTCAGCATCCATGCGTTTACATGTGTACTAGATTTATCCTTTACAAAAAATCTTGAGTGTATTATTTATTATTTAAAGATAATTTAAGAAAATTTAAAGGGAGAAAAGTTGGACATGAATTTATTGTTATATGTTTATATATTCTCTCCATAATGGAAATAATTTTTAATAAGAACTTATAAAGTAACTTTTTAAAGAGATTTACTGCGAGCTCAGAGATTAATCAATGATATATGCTTATGCCGAAGCCAAATTATTTTTGTATAACTATACAATAATCATTAATCATATTAATTGCTGTGAAAAACTAAAATACCCATGATTCTGCAAAGAAGTTTCCACCAATCAGAGAATCAGAGCAAGTAAAAGAACCGCCCACTTCCATGAAGTATTGCGAGAATGACATAAGCTCTCAGATCACTTTAAAGGTGCCCTAGAATGCATTGAGAGAATATTTTAAATTGTTGTCTGATATGTACATAGAAGGTATGTAGCT